>CAIGRT010127468.1:0-29943 GCA_903798405.1 Fraxinus platypoda
TTTAGGATTTTCGTTTTTTTTTTTTCTACTTTTTGGCAATTGAAACAAATTTTATAACCAATTGTGGAAAAAATTATCACTTTAATGGACAATTTTCATGTAAAACAAAGCCAAATGAACACAAAATTTAAAAAATTTTCGGGTGGAAAATTATATCAATCAAACACACTAAATTAACAATTCCCTGCAAAACAATTTCTAGACAATTATTTTTCCTGTAATTCATTTTCTTTCCACTCATTTTCCACCCTTCCAATCAAACGGACCCTTATATATTAAAAGATACATGCCAGTCACACCATACTAGCCTAAATTGGAGCAATTAAAACGATGTATGAATAAAAGAAGTGCAGTTTCACAAGTATTTTATTTCTGTGTAAATGAGTTTGTAATTTAACAATTCGATAATTTGACTGGTTTCTCTCTCTTGTGTACACAGTACACGTAGGTGAAGTTGGTGAATCACAGAAATTTGTGTATTTTTTTATTCGCCTAAGTCAATGGTAGTTTAGATAATTATTCAGATTAATTTAATCGAAATATTAATTGCACTAAACAACTAGTATGATTTAAGAAGTTCTTATCCTATCTGATGGAGTGTGTCAAACGTAATTTCTTTTTTTTTTTTTTAACACGCCCTTAACAATCAACTTTTGCCTATATCTTTAGAATTTGGTTTTGAATAATATTACCTATTAGCCAAAAAAAAGTATTACTTAAAGTAATTTAATCCACATCTTATTCTCCTTTTGTTTTACGTTTCATCAATGCAATCCAAGGGTAGATTAATCGCTAAAATCTCTCAAAGAGTTGATATTGAAATTAGTTTTACATAAAAGTGGTTGCACCTTCAAGTCTTTATTTTAAAAAGTGAAAGACATCATCACATCACCAGCTAATAAGCAAATTAAAAATTGCCCAAAGTTAAATAAAATAGTTTGATCAAATACTTCATAAATTAACATAAAAACTAAATGAAATCAATTATTTAATATTTACAGACAGCGGTCTCTTTCCAAGAAGCTTTGTACACTTTTGTGTGGACGATTTTACGATTTCCAGATTGACGGAACCACCGGGTTTCTTGAACGACAACTCAGTACAACTCGAATCCAATTCAGCTTGACTCGTCAACCAGCTCGAACTCGTCCTCCACAATAACGGCGTCAGCGTCCCACCACGTTTCGCCGCTAGGTTCCGTCACATTCTCCATAGGAGTCTTCAATTTCCTTATGTCACCAACAGTTAAAGCCCCAGTAACGCCGTTTCTGACATAAACCTTTTCAACTCCGCCATCAGAGACAGCCGCCGCCGCCGCGGTGGAGGTCGTTGGGCCCCATTCAGCATATATAGCCGGAATCCCACTTGGCATTCTCTTGTCATAAGCACCCAAAACCACCGCCGGAGATGCCATCGCAAGAGCCGGAATATTCCAACTTCGGCCAAAAGAATTGCCGTTTTTCTCTTCATGATCAAAATCCCATAAAGAAACTACGCTTTTAAAGTTATGATTATCATTATCTTCAACAAAATTCAAACCTAAATCTAAACTATCCCAAAGCTTTACAACATGTTTCCCGCAAGCAAATTCCGACCACGCAAAGCTTTCACCACCGCTGCTCCGCCGCCTCCGGAGCCTCAAATTACCATTTTGCCGCCCTTTTACACAAAAATCTCCACCAATTTTCCGTTGATCTGAAAACGAAGTTGTTTGAATATTTTCCTCCTCTTCTTCTTCCGAAGAAATCGAGGAACAATCATCGCCTTCACTAAACTCAAAATCTTCAGTGCCAGTAGAAGGGTGTGGAGAAGGCTTAATGAGTGAATAGAAATGGATAAAAATGAGTTTGATTCTCTTGATTAAGCTTCTAAGAGTTGCAAAAAGTAGAAAAATCACAGCACCCCATTTCCAAAAACTGAAGACTTGAGGTGCCTTTTGTTACGGCCTTTCACTTTTCTTTGCTGAAATCAAAGTTGGGTTCTGCAGGCATTCAAAATCACTTATCATTTTCATTTCTGGAATTTCCATGTTCATCAATCTTTCTCCAAAGCTTTTTCAATTACGTATGTTCGTGTATGTGTGTGTGTTGGATTGGATTGGTTTGGTTGGGAATTGGGATTATGCGTTGAAGAATTGTGATAATGGGGGAGGAAAATTTTCAAGTGGAAAAGGAGAGAACAGGAGAGGATTGGGGAGGTTAAGGAATTGAATATGACCATTTTATCACTGTCTTATTTGGTCAAAATTATTAAAATTTTAATTTTTGAGGTCAACTGACGATTTTTTGGGTCAAACTGACGGAAACCGTCAATCTGGACTTGGGCTGCGATTTGTTTGAAGGTTTGGTATCTACGGTGGTACAAATCAAAGGTTTGGGCAAAGTCTGCAAAAGAGTGAAAGGTTTGGTACCGCGGCTGCAATTTTCCCTAATACAAACTAACAAGTGAAGGTCACTAATTAAGGATAAATTAAAGGAAGAATTATAAACAATTGCAATATTTCTTGTGTAAATAAAAATAAGTTGTCATTTACAATTCAAGCCACCATCCCAACAGAACAAATTGAAAGGTATCAGAGAAAATCAAAATTAACATGGCTTGGAATGGTAGCAAAAAACATTGATTCCGTCGTAGTAGATGCAGCTCTAATCAAGAAAAGTTGAGATAAAGAGTTCACGCAGTCAAGCCAAATTAGGAAGCGGAATTCTCGTTATTGTTTTGTAAAGTACAGTGTGGAGCACTCAAACGTGGTGTGTGTTGAAAACCATTTGGCATCACTTTTGGGTCTATTGTAGTTAAGAACCACAACCCTTTCCGTCAACCCCCCGTCCCCCTCCCGGATTAAAAGCAGAACCCGAGAAGATAAATGAAAACAAAAGGGTGCTAACCGCTCGAACTAACTAATCTCAGTTAACTTAGAATTATCAGAGCAACTAATACTAAAAAAGAAAGCAAGTGGAATCTGATCTTCCAAGAAATAAATTCCACAATCAGATGTAAGAAATAAAATGTTCAGATTTTTCTTGAAATAATTCATAAGAGAAGAGAATAAAAATCTTCGTCTTGAAATAATTCATAAGATAACAGCATAAAAATCTTCGAGTCATCTCATGAGTTCAAATCACTTCTAAAGTCATTGTCATTGATTAAACAAAAAATCAAGTAATGGAGATTCAGAAAAACAAAAACTAACGTGAATATCTAATTCAATCAAGAATTCAGGGGCTTGGTTCGGATCATTAAGCAGAAGTGTTGAAATCAAAACTTCCAAACCTTGAAATCAATCTAGCCACAGGGTCTCCCACCGACACTCCAAACCACCAAAAATTAACAACAAATGAAAAGAAAATAAAAGAGGGGGAAGAAAACTGTACTGGACACTGGCGGGACTTTTGTGGGTTCTAGAAGGGCTTTCACCAATCTGCGGATGAGCAGCAAAGCCTTCCAACCACCCATTCACATCCACCTGAAAACAGATTCGTTCGTCCGATAAGAAAACTCACACACACACACACACATATATACATAATCATCAGTATAAATAGAGAGGGGGGGGGGGGGGGGGGAAGACAGACTTTATTGAACCAAATATCTCTCGCAGAATTAACAGCTTGTTGATAATCGGAGAAGGGTCCAGCTAAAACCATCTCCTCAGCAAATTTGACGCTCCCACAGCATGCCAAGTAATCTTTTTCGCCCAAAACCACCGAAGGTTCCATCTCTCTCTATCGCTGCCTCACTCGAAACGTTACTTTATATGAACCAATTTTGGATATTCCGACGACTGAATCGGGATTTCTTCCCGCGATTGACGATTTTGACGGCACTGGCAGTGTGGAATCTTAAAAGTTGAATCAAAGGGTAAATTTCATTTGTAGTCACTGAACGTTCAGAGAAATGTCCATTGAGTTACTAAATTTTTAATTTGTCTCAGTCGTAGCTAAACTTGAATTTAGTTTCAAAATTCACTATACGTCACCTTTTGTCAATTATTATCCCAAACAGATAAGAGTTGCTTATTTAGGCGAGTAATGCTATTCATCCCCACTGGAGATGAAAACACAATCTACGTGGGGTTAATGTGGCATTAAATGAAAGGTGAAATTAAATAAATCATTTAATTTCACCTTTCATTTAACATATCATTTAAAGCCACATAGACTGTGTTTTTATCCTTATTGGGGATGAATAACATTACTATATTTAGGCACCATACTACGTAACTAGCCTTCCATATGTGGCACTTTAGAATCGAAAATGTTAGAAAATAAATGTTATTGAAATGTATTATTAATTACATTGTAGGTTATTGAACTTTCACCCAAATTATAATTGGATCATTGAACTTCAATTTGAAGCAATCAAACCATTAAACTTTAATTAAAAAGCAATCAGGCCACTCCATTCCTATTAACTTTCCTACTGAAATTAGCTAACATGTCCATTAAAACTAAAGAAATATTGAAGTGACCATCTCAAATAGCATATTAATAACATTGGTGGTTATTGAACTTTCACCCCATAAACGTCTATTCTCTTAATTGCTATAAAATATCAGATATTTTTCATATCGATTCTCTTTTTATGAGCTATATAATATTAAAAATTGCGATCTCCAAATCTTTTACATATTTATCACATCTACTATGTATGCATTTTCCATATAGACTTTTGCATTTTATATTCTAGGACCATGAGTAGGGTAAAAATCTATTGAAGGTAAGTGTAGAAGATATTTTATTTCCAAGCATGGGATCTATTATGAATTACAAAACACTATCAAAATGGAAAATATGTGATTTTTTGGAATGACCTTGAAGTCATACGTATAAATTATAATACATGAAACTGCAATACATCAATATGGCACAATAAGATTATTGATTGAGTTTGGTGTTTTTAAAATACGCAAGTAATAAAATACTTTAAGAAAAAAAAATCTCGAAAAAAATTGTTATCATGGATTAAAAAAATGTTAAAAGTAAGAATGTAACTAAGAAAAAAAGCTAAGGATGTAAGTGTGATAATTAATAAAGATTAATAACTTTTAATGTAATTAAAATGTGGTGTATTTATAAACACGTGGTGTAAATATAATCGGCCATAAAATTGTCATACAAGACAAATTATTGTTGTTGATGTACGAACTCGTGTCGACCTCGAACCCACCATAAATTAAGGAAAGCTAATAAAAGATGCTAACTACCTCAAAAAGGATGGACTAGGAACTCGTCTAGTCAACTCGATCCAGTGTCGCTGTCATCTGAAAACATTATCATTGCAATCTTGAACAGATGCCTTTCCAAATGATGTCATCACCATCTGAACGAGCACTCCCAAAGCGACAAATGACACCGATGACATTATCCCCTTATCCTCTACCAATCATAAACAATGATTACACGGGGTGATCGACAATCATGACCGAAGCCACAACTATGACATAAGTAGTGCCGTGATGAACAATCATGACCTAAGCCACAACTATGACATAAGTAGTATCCTGATGACTTACATGGTCGACCTCAGCAACAAATCAGAATTCGCAGAGCTAGGCAATGGCACACGCTTCGAGGTAAGCATAGCTGATGTGAGTTAGGAGACTAGTTTACTTGTTATAAGATGGAGCAAATGGTCCCCTTCTAATAAGTGTAGTTTCTACACTTATTCGAGACCCTTAATGATGATATTTTATTGTTCTCTGGATAAAATTCTACATAATTTCTGTTATATTGCATTTTGTAGATAAAACTTTATGTTTGATGAAAATTTGAAGAAAAGAATGTAAAATAGTGAAAAATGGCAAAATCCAAAGTATGGGGACTAAATTGGCTAATGGATACAAAGTTTGGAGATCAAATTTCATACTTTAGAAAGTGAATGACTTAAAGGATAATATAGCATTAATGACTTTGAATCGAAGACTCAAAATTAAACATATATATATATATATATATATACATACACGACTGCGGATGAGAGGTAGAGAAAGAAAATTAGAGTTTTATTTTGATTTGAAGTAAAAAAATGGCGGCTGAAAGAAAAGAAAAAGAATCTGGCGATGTATTCAAAGACAATTTCTTGTGTTTATTTTTACATTATGAGTAACTAATTTTCATATTAGAGCTAATAATGTAGTCGACTTGTGTTCATCTATTCTTCTATTCAAGATGTTTGTGATTGATTCACATATGTGTTGGTTTTATTATGAGTTTAATGCATTGAATTAATTGATCACTAATTTGATGATTATGTGAATCTCGTACGAATCGAGAGGTGAGTTTGAAATTTAGATCATATAGTAAAATTCGATAAATTAGTATATTGTGTAGAGATACATATACTAATTATTGCGGTCATAATATGAATTCTTAGAACTAGTGTTTCGTTTAANGATCATAATATGAATTCTTATAACTAATATTTCGTTTAACTAATGTTGATTTACATATAAATATGAAATTTAATTAGTTAAATAAGTTCAATGAGAACTCGAGAGGGGTAAATTGAATACAATAAAAGATTTCGATCGAACACTATATTAGGTTATAAATCTTGAATTAAGAATTAAGGTGATTAATAGATGAAATTGTTATAGCCTGATATTTATCCCATATTTGAATCTTCAATCAACCGTTGTTTGTAAAATTTTGATATTTTCAAGTAGTTAAAAATATTTAAAAACAATAAGAATCACAACTATCGTAATTCTTTACTTACTTTTATCAAATAGGAGTTGAAAAAATTAGATTAAATCCTGAAATATAGTACTCGTGGGAACGATATCTGGACTCAAAGGTCCACTATACTGTTTATTACGGTATCGTACACTTGTGATATAAAAAACGCAACACCCCCCCAAAGGTCGAACTCCATGTAATGTAATACACTTCAAAATTCCAATCAATGAGAGTTAACTTTCAAGTTTCATAAATTCCAACAATTACTCTACAAAAAGGATGTTAAGTTGATCTAAATTTAACACGTTATCTTTTAATCATCAACAACTTTGATAAAAAGTATTATTATTACAATAATATCATATTAAAGTACCCAAGGACCAGATTGCAAATCCTACATCATTAAAAGAGTGACTTTGGATGCAACTGTTCATAAGCCTTTTGGCCAATGAGAAGCTAGCTTGAGCCCGTCGAGCCGCATTGGCCGAGCCATTCATTTGAAGGACAAAAAGATGTGGCTGTCCATAATTTCCTTTTGCTGTAATTTCCTTTTTTCTGACACTAAAGTTATTTTTTACAAGCAACCCTATTTCCCCATTTTTTCACTGAAGAACCTGTCTTTCTTCTTCGATTTTGAACACATAAAACTCTGATTATTTCTTCAATTACCGCACTAGACTTATTTCTCAGGAGCAACCGGAAGTGCACAGAAGTGAAAGAAAAGGTAATCGATTTTCGTGCATTATTTTCCCATTTTTCACTCAACAGCACTTGCTTCCTTCTTCGATCTGACACTAAAGTTATTTCCTACAAGCAATCCTATTTCCCCATTATTTCACTGAAGAACCCGTCTTTCTTCTTCGATTTTGAGCACATAGAGCTCTGATTCTTTTACATTAATAATATGTCAAATCCAACGTTGAAAAAAGGAACGTGAACATCCATGTAAAAAACAAAATATAAAAAAAAATCATGTAAATTAGGTTGAGATAACAAATGAATCTTTGGGGACCAAGACAAATTTAATTTTATCTATATAAATACATCCTATAATGAGAGAACGGAAAAATATTTTCTCATATATGAATAAGAAAATGATTCCAAGGTATTTCAGTTGAAATCATATGCTAAAACTTTTAGAGAAGTAGGATGAAATCACTCGTACATAAAACTAACCATGAAAATGACAAAGACGAAATTATATACAATAAGTAAAATTAATAAGCATAACGCTAATAGATACATAATTTCTCTTATAAATTTGATAAAAATAAGAATTATCACGTTAAGCCCCTGTTTCGTGGGGACTAAAATCAGATATTTAGCAGATTTTGATAAAAGTTGATGAAATGAGTGGTTGAAAAATTATGAATCCCATAAAATATGTTATTATTATTGGTTGTTGATTATGAGTAGTTGAAAAGTTACGAATCCCATAAAATATGTAATTATAATTGGTTGTTGATTTTGATTTAGATTAAAATCTAAATTTAATTTCGGCCAAAATAATCTTACGGGAGAGGCTTGATCCCACTCTTCATTATTTTACAATTACACAATACTGATATATTTGAAGAAAATGAATTATATTTATATGGTGTGGAAATTTTTAAAGAATAAAAAGACGTAAAAATATTGTTTATATTTCTCAATCTAATATTATTTAAGGCATGTTTGAAATTGAAGGGCAATAAAGGAGAACAAATTATTTTGAATAATTATATTCACACAACAAATTCTATTTACCATACCACCCTCTGCTCATTGTAGAAACTATGTTCTTAGCTTTTTTCATCGATTTTTATCTTCAACTTTTAATTAACGCATCTCGTCCTTGATGATATTTTTGTCAAAATATTATATTTATGTGATTTGAAATGAGGAAAAAAATTATATCGTGTTTCGTGTATATTGTTTTTAAGAAAAATGATTGGCAAATAAGTCATTTTGCACTCTTCCAACGAAGATTTTTGACCGATGTTGTTATTAAAGATAACATTGCTAATTAATGAAATGTTAAAAATACGAATTCAACGAGAAAACGTTGAGGGTATAACTGTTACAATGAAAGAAAATTGAGGACGTGGTGTAACAAAGTGTCGTGTAATGTAATTACCATTTAGTCCTTGTTTGATGACCTTCAAATTAAAATTCTTTTTTTCAACCACATATTCACTCAATAAAATATTCGACACGTAAATTTAAATTTTTTTCATATTTTTTAATTACACATTTTCCAAAAATTCACTACTTAAAACATTATTTTTAATAAATAATGGCCATCAAATAAGAGCTTATTTTTTCATTTATGTACAACCTTGTTATAAGTTTTTGGAAAAGATCAAAAGAAAGCAAAGGGCTAAAAGGCAATTTTGAAAGGTTGGATCACTTGGCACATGTTTCGAGGTTCATGCGAACCGTATAGGCGTATACCGGGCGGGTTATCTGGCAATAGCAAAATTTCAAGGCATCAACGACTTCTTTTTTAATTTCTGCTTTTCATTATTATTTTTCATCTATCAGAGCGCTAGTCTCTGAAGCGCAGCGAAGCAAGGACCATGGCTTCAATTCCTTCTAGCTTTGGAGAAACTGATCAGGTATATATACGCGGTTATGTAAAAATTCAACTTTTAGCTCTTGGGTTTCATTCTAATTGTCTGTTTGGTTGCTGGGAAGGTAAAATATTACTTTTTTTGTGGGATTTTTTTGGGTTTAGAGTTCCTCTTTGTGTAGGATTATCTGGGTTTTTATGCACTATCTTCTATTATAATGAGCGAAAATCAGTCTCTAATTTAATGCTTGATGATAAATAAAGAATTAAAGATAAATGGATTTGCAGGTTTTAGTGGAAGAGAAATCCTCTGCAAAAATCTTCACTCTGAACAGGCCGAAACAACTCAATGCTGTTTCTTTTCAAATGGTACGAATTCAGTTGGCAATTGTGTCCATATGTACTGCTTTATGAACTTGAATGGAGACCTTAATAATTATGTCATCTATGTGATGTTATTCCCATATCTGATCATCTTGATTAAATGAAGGATCTTACGGAATATTATGAAATATTTTACCTTTCAAAAAAAAAAAAAGGATCTTATGGAGTTGTATGACAATTATCATTTTTTTCTGTGCTATGAGCATCTGTGCCAGCGTGTATGGTGTAAGGCTGTCAGGATTATTGTGCTAATAATGGTCGACATTAGTTGACATGGAAAGCCTAAAATCCCCTCTAAGACATTAACTTGGCAACTCCAGGAACATTTGTCAGCATTAAAGCTCTATTAGCTGCATCACCTGCAGCACGTGGGGACACTAAAAGATACCTCTTCAAACTAACTCGTCAAGGGGATGGGAAATTCTGGATTGGGGCATAATACTTGCACTGTCATTACCGCTTTCAAAGCAAAAATTGATCCCAAATACTTCTTAGGCCTTGCAATTTAGGCTCAGTGTTCAAGGGCTGTGGAATGGCTGCTTGTTTAATTCCAGTGATACACATGTAATTCTTCTCTGTCAGATTTTGATTCTATTGTATACTCTTTAATTCCATGAATTATGTGATTGAGAGGCAATCTTCACTGTGCTCCTCATACCAAAGTCGCTTAACTGCTGTATGGTTTGCTGTGAGGAATGGGCAATCTCCATCTCTTGTCTTATCACTCTAATGAATAGAAACTTTTTGGGCTGTTCTCCTGGTGTTACATTTCACTCTTCCTGTACTGTTTTTCTTCTCCGCTTTCATAATCTTACTATACTTAAGTAGACAAGATACTACTTTTTGTCCTTTTCCTTTAAATATGAAATTGTATTGGCGTGCATATCATGTCTAATGATATTTTCTTCATCTATAACACTCCAAAATGGATGCCATCAAGTCCTTTTTTTGTCTCCGGAGTTGGTGGAGTCAGATAGGTCGGCTACAGTGATCAAGTTAATTTGCTTTTTGAGAGAGAAATTTGAAAAGTGACAATATATAATCTTTGGCTGGCAAAATAGAGAGTTGGGCAATCTCTATAATACTTTTATTACTGTCTTCACCTCTCTTTCTTGAGTGAATGGCCATTGGGGTGGCTTTATGGATAGAGGTCTGGGAGACTATCATCCTGGACGTTAGGCCGATAGGACAATCGTCCCTCTCCTAATTTCTTGCTTTTTATGCCATATTGGAAACATGAGCCTGGTACCCCTTGGAACTTATACCTTGGGGCCACTTTGAGGAACTTGTTCCCATTCCCTCGAGACTGGTCACTGGGAAATTTTTCTCTGGCATTGGTCAAATCTTGTCTGATTGATGAACTATTGTTCAACCCCATCTTTGGCGTATTTTGCTGTCAAGCCGAGCATCTTTTGGGTGGAACTTACCTTATTTATCTTATGACCTAAGAGCCGAGCAACTTCCTCTTTTATTCCGCTTCGGTCGGCTAACCTTCTGTTTCGATTAGGTGATTATTTTTCCATCTTCACCATGGTGAGCTGAAGCTTCCTTCTTGCTGTATCATCTGCCAATTGGGATGAATGGGATTCTTGTGTAGTGCATCTTTATCATGTTACATTATTTCAGGGCGTAGGAAAGTTTATATAATATTGCTCTGTTTTTTATGCAATTGTGTGACTTTAACAATACCCATAACTTAATAATATTTCAATTGTTTCCTTCAATTTGTGTCTGCTTATTCTAGGTATCTCAGCTGCTGGATCTTTTTCTTGCTTGTGAGGACGACCCTTCTGTCAAATTGATAATTTTGAAGGTATAGTTCTATGAAATTCTACATTATTGGTCTATACGCATTGTGTTGAGAGTCTATTAACCAAGTGATGATCATCAATGCACAAAGATTTGGAGCTTCAGTATGCCCGTTTTGGAAAAAGTCCTGGCATCTTAAGAAGCATTAATCATTATCTATTCTTATGTACCTTCTTCATTACTGGTATAGTTAGTTTTATGTACCAGGAAATGCTACTTTTCATATTTCTTTCAATAAGGTCTTTCCTGTTGCAGTTATCTGTGTTTGAAGCTAATTTTTGTAGGGAAAATTCTGGACTTCTTCCCTGCCCTGACCATCTTTTGAATCTTGATCCAGTCAATCTTGCTATGCCCTTTAGTTTATTTGCTTTTCTGTCACGATGGTTCCAATTGAAGGTTGATTCTATATGTTAGTGATGATGCCATTTGATTTCTTTCTTTCTTCCTTTTTTTTTTTATACAAAAAAAAGTGATTATCAGTTTGGTTTAGTGCCTGTGCTTTTTAAATCTTTGAACTGGGGGATTCAAACGTGAAAACAACATGTGTAAAATTTGAACTTATAGTAATCGTGTGCCATTTCTGTGGAACATAAAAGTATGTTTGAAATTCTTCATAGCAGGAGAGGAATTTTGACTAAAAATAGGAGAGGATCAAGCTTGATAGTAATTGGCGGCTTTTATTATCAATAGTACAAACTGAAAGATTATGAACTTAGGAGGGGAACTGACCTCCATCTAACGAAGAAAGAGACACAGAGTACAATTTAGAAAGAATATAGGACTAAAAGCTAACACTCATGTGACCTCGTCCCGATTTTAGTCGTCATACATCTCTGGTTCAAAATAACTACTCGAAGTAGATTGCCATGAGTTATTTTACCATGCTCCATGAGGAATGTCCTTATCTGCTTCATCTCCACGTGGACCGAAAGTCTCATGTGTATAGTCTCTTTCCTACTACTGAAATCAAAAGCTGAAGAGGCTATCCCTAGTGCCTCTGAAGTAGGATGGCTCAATATAGATGGTGGATAAAAAGGCTGTTCATGAATGATAAACTCATAAGCTGATATCTGTGCTAGTGTTGCCTCGGTGCTTGAGCGACTCGACTCTAAGTCCACCTCTAAATTAACTTTAAAATCACGAAGATCTATGCAGTCTATACTATTAGTTCTGTCTTAAATTAACTGAGGAAAATGTATCTGCCTTGGCTGATGATAATTTCGAACCCCCTAAAAAACTGGGTGCATAAAACAGTTTTATCTGGTGTAGAAGAAACTCAGATAAAATAAAGATATTTAAGCTTGTATGAAGTATTTAGCAACCCTTATTCTAACTGAAATTGTAAATCATATTCAATCTCAGTTTTCTAAATCTTCAAAATACTGCACAGCTTTTACGTGATTTTCTGCAATGTCTGGTGACAGGGAAAAGGAAGAGCTTTCTGTGCTGGAGGTGATGTTACAGCCGTTGTTCGTGATATTACTCAAGGTAGACTAAGCTTTTTACTCTGTTATATACTGAACATTGTGAACAGATCTCTATTTCTATCAAATGGGATCTAAGGTTGCATTTGCAGTGATGCTTCATGGCTAATTAGTTGACTCTCTATAGCTTTGTAGCGAATTATTTAGTTTTGAATTTGTAAAGTCTGGATCAAGATCTGATTAATTTCTGCATCAGCATAGGTTGAATCTCTTGAAACCTAATATCCACTTAGAGATGACTTTATTTGGATCATAGACTAGTCACTTTACTAAAAATAGAATGTCGCGGCCTTTGGTTGAATTGACCTTGAAGTTTGGTGATCAGCTAATAGATTCAGTAAGTTCACTTTTTAACCGAATATGGATATCAATGTTATGAAATTGGTATTTGAGATTTTAAATAATGGGAAAGAAAATTTCTACCGCCTCTTGTAAAATGGGGTTCAAATCCATGATTACTTACTGAAAATTAAATAGAGGTATTTCTCGTATATCTACTCAATGACAATAGCTGGTGATAGTCCTCACGTGCTTGGAAATAGTATGGTGAGAGCAAATGATCAAGCAACAATGTGTCTACATCTGGCGATGCGATTCATTGACTACTTAAGCAAGCAAGCTATCTTGGGACTAACATGTTAACTGATGATTATTTTAACTTTACTCACAAACCCTTTTATCAGTGCTAAATTTTTAAACAGGCAAGTCCTCAATTCAGAATCCAATTAGCAAATGGACTAATAACTACTTTCCCATGAACTTTTCCTATTCCCTTAAATTTAATATTAGCTGGCTTTTGTTCTTAATCAATCCTTTCAATGGCTTTGATATAACCGTCAGAACTCTGGCATGCACTTGAAACAGCATAAGGTCCATACATAATATGTTATGATGGCATATTTTCTGTGAGCATCAGGTAATTGGAGACTTGGAGCTAATTTTTTTGGAAGAGAGTTCATCTTGAACTATGTGATGGCTACATACAGCAAACCCCAGGTGCTAAAGTAGAAAATCATTCACTAATTTGTTGTTTTTTTCCTGTTAAATGCGTTGTGAAGTTAACTAGCTGCACCATTTTCATTTAGATGTGTTCAGTAACTTTACTGTTCCTCTGCAAATATGTATGAAGGTTTCAATTCTCAATGGAATTGTCATGGGGGGAGGAGCTGGTGTTTCAATACACGGTAGATTCCGTGTCGCTACAGAGAATTCGGTAATTATTTTTCCTATTTCAAGATGCAGTGTTAACTCTATATCTGCAGTTGATACTCCTTGATATTGTTATTTTTATTTTCAGAATGAATTTATGATTGTAGATTTGGATAGTAAGATTTTAACTTAAAAGTTTGACTCTTGACACATTACTTATTATATGATGAACACCTTTGAAGTCTCAAGCATTTCCCTTGACTTTTAGTTTTATGGGATAAATAGTAAGTTGTAAGCGTGAATGAAGCAAGGTGATGTGGTATTTTGTACGATAAGACGGGATAAGGACGATTGAAACATGAGAGTTGTTCTTGTTTCTATTAGTTTTCATGAATGATTATGCTCAGCAATAACTTATTTTTGGTTTTCATGGGAATAAACCTTTTTTTGTTGTTTTTGGGAATACCAAAGTTGTCAAGCTATGTGGGCTTTTTTTTAGAAACTTGGTGCCTTAAAAGGAACAATCTGTCCATTTCTTTAGGTGGGATGATTCTTACTGGGTTTACTGTGTCTCCAAAAAAATCTATGTTATTCTCAATTCAGAAGGGTGTTCAAATATTTGTTAAGCAAAATATTGCATCTACATTATTTCTGGTGATTGTTTTCCCCCAAATTTAGTCCTTTAGCAGCAGGAAGATGTTAAATCGTCATTGGTCTGGATAAAAAATTGTACTGAAATTGTGTACCCCTGAAATTTGGACTAACATTTGGATGAATATAGTAATTACATTCACCTTTCTGCTTCCTTATAACCTACTCTGTGTTTATTTGGTATAGTTACATATCATTTATGATGGGCCTTGAGCCAAAAGTTTGGGATGTGTTGACCTTTTGGCTTTACACCATATGCGGGTGTCGAATTACATCCTTTGATGTGATTATACTCAATAACATTGTGAAATTGTAGTACCTTCTGACAATTATTTGTATAACTCAGCTGAATGATATGTTGTTACTCAATCATTCTGTGTTCTAAAAAATGCACTCATTTTGACCTTCTTGCAGCTTTTTGCTATGCCTGAAACAGCATTGGGACTTTTCCCAGATGTTGGTGCCTCTTACTTTTTGTCAAGACTCCCTGGATTCTTTGGTAATTCCTGATTATGCTCTCGTGTTTCTGCATTTTTCTATATTAAGGTGCATTGAATATTCTTCTTAGATATTTACCTTGTTCTGATATCATGGCTGATTGCTGTATCATCTATCTCTTGTTAGATTGGATGCTATGGCTAATTATGGATTTATGATATTATTGTAACAGCAACAATGCACATTAGAAGCTGAGCTAAATTCCAGTTGATATCGAAATGTTAATGAACAAATTTATACATAATAAATGCAATAAATGTGGGAATACTAAGAAGAGCATCTCGTTTTGTTTGTCTTTGATAGGCTGCAGAGTCCATTTTTTGGTTCTTTTATATAAATTGTCGTACTTCTTCATTGTTTCCTACTACCCTTTGGATCACAAGTGAAAACATTAGATTAAGTTTCTGTGTGCGTGCATGCACAAATATGTTTCTTCATATTGTTTTCTGGGTCATTTAGTGCTGGCACTATTTAATTTTTTTTGTTCGATAAACTTATATGACACGGTCTTACACAACCACAAAGTGTTTTTTTTTTTTGAAAGATGGCCGGATTATCTATTTTAGCAGCTACTCAGTCCTGACATTTTACGAATTCACAAACTTTTACCACATTTGAAAATGATTGAAAATGAGATCAAAACATTTTATTTCATTGCAATTTTATGTTGGTTGAAACTGCTTTATTGGTTTATCATTCATCTTCTAAATAATCAGATACTACTCAACATCTTCTCTTTTTAGTTATTTCTTACAATTATTGGTGATTTGGTGTTTCTTTGACGATCTCCGGGAATTCTTTACCTTACTTTGAAATAAAAATTGTGTTGGTTGCATAAGGTGGATCATGACAAAATAGGTCCAAATTTTGTATTTGAACGTGGAGGGAGGATATATTAGCACATGACACTGGCTGCAACTTGCTGGTATTTGCAGATATTATTTCCTTCTGAAAGTTGTGACATTTCTTCCATTAAAACCACAAAGTTCTCAGCACAAAGATAAACTCTGTGCATAAAAACTTTCTTGGGCAATATACTAGGAAACCAAGAAACCTTTTAAGTAGAGTCTAAATTTCCTGAATACTACCTTACATGAGATGTACGTAGACGAACGTCCTCCTTGAGATATGCAGGAAACCTCTGATTAATCCACAGTATAGTTGATTATGAATCCATAAGAAGTTTCTCGATAATGTTTAGCAAACGATGAGCTTTTCTTTAAAAATTTGCAGTTGCTGAAGAAATTCAGTCAAACTTTAGGCATTCCAAGCGATAAAGTTGTCCTTGAATTACGTGTCAGCTTATTTAAATGTTAAATATTTTGGTTTAATTGATGTGTGAGATTTGCCTTGATGAAATTCATTTGCCTCTTTTAACATTTTCCTTTCACACTTGTGATCCTGATGAACTCATTTGACGATATCACTGTTGTTGAAGTAATACTTGATTATTGCTTCCGTTGTTGGTATCTTTAGAAGAAAACACTAACCACATGTCGCAGTAGTATAGATATTTTTAGACATGAATTTGTCTCAATTATGATCAATCATTTAATTTATTTCACTTCCACCAGGAGAATATGTTGGTCTGACAGGTGCCAGGTTGGATGGTGCTGAGATGCTTGCATGTGGTCTAGCAACTCACTTTGTTCCGTCAGAGGTATGATCCTGAGCTCCTAGAATTTATATGCTGCAACTATTATTGTCACGAGTTTACAATAGAAAAATCACTTCTTCTCTTGATTTGGATCATAAGGATTCTTATAGGTTTTCAAAGTCTAACATGTTTCGTTGTACAAAATAGAGTTCTCTTTTCCAAGAGAAGTCGCTACAGACTTACGATTTTCTTATTGTCATTTATCAGAATCTCAAGTCTGGAACTTAAGATTTTTCTAAGAGAAGTTGCTACAGACTTAAGATCTAATGGTGTTTGAGGTGGATTTCTGAGCCTGATTCTGCGTAATAGAAGTTTTGATTGCTTTTCTTGTATGAACTATAGCTTTTGGGGAATGTGGTTGCATCTCCCTGTATCGTATCTCCTTGGGATTGAGCATGAATTACTTTCTTCACCCACAAGATAAGTAGTATGTGATAGTGCTATCAACATCCCCTCTAGGCACTAATGTATTTATTTCTCATCCTACACACATTCTTTTGGTACATCAAACTTGCGACTTGGGCCAATTGCAATGCCAGCTGTCTACATACCATAGCATTCCAGTCTCCTTAATGTTAACATATATTGTATAGCTGTACATTATTAGATAGAAAATATTGTATTTACCTTGTATAGTATGATTCTCTCGAGTGATTGTAGGTTACCTTGTATAGGGAGATTCCGATTTCATTACCACATAATTATAGGCTGTAATTAGGGACGCATCCGTCTATTTAATGAGAAGAAGCCCTCCATTGAGAGGCATTCAGACCATTTGACAAAGTATCAGAGCTCTCATTTTAGATTTCTTTTCGATTTTTTTTAGTATCATCTCGGCGGTATAGGGTTTTCCTTGCTCCTGGGTTTCTTGGTTGAAGTTATTCTTCAATTTTAGGCTGCCAGACACCTCACTGAGGTTCTGTCGGCGATTTTCGGTGTTGATTAAGGACTGTCGGCAGATTGCTGTGGCGTAGAAGGAAGTTTCTGTAGAATTCTTTTGTGTCGGCAGATTGTTGTGGATCAATTGGATGCTGTGGTATTATCAAGTTAATTGTTTGAAGAATTGGGCCGACTCTAGTGGGCTTTTCTATTGGGCTTGTTAGAAGAATTGGTAGCTTCTGCTTTCTCAAATTGGGCTTGTAAGTTTCTAGTGGGCCTTATTTCCTGCTGGTATAAATCTTGATTTCATTTTTTTGCCTGTTGAGCTTCTTTCTATCTATTTTATCATGTCGGGAGAACATTCCATTATTCGATTTAATGGAAAGAACTTTTCCACTTGGGAATTTCAATTTGAGATGTTTGTAAAGGGAAAAGAATTGTAGAGTCATTTAGAGGGCTCATCTATCGCGCCCATTGATTCAAAGGAGCTTAGTCAATGGGCAAGCAAAGATGCACGCATTGTCGCATGGTTATTAAGTTCTATTGAACCTCACATGGTGAATAACCTTCCGTCATTTACCATTGCTAAAGACATGTGGGATTATCTTCGACGTGTTTATAATCAAGACAATAGTGCCCGAAAGTTTCAATTGGAGCTAGAAATTGCCAATTACAAGCAAGGTGATCTTCCTATTGAGCAGTTCTATGCTGGATTTCTTAATCCGTGGAGTGAATATTCTGGGATGGTTTATTCTAAAGTTCCCAAGGAAGCATTAACAGCTCTCCAGACTATCCATGTCGAGAGTCAAAGAGATCAATTTCTTATGAAGCTCCGACCGGAATTTGAGATTGCACAGGCTGGCTTGATAAACCGTTATCCTGTTCCTTCCTTGGACGTATGCTTGGGAGAATTACTACGTGAAGAGCAGCGTCTTGCCACTCAAGAATCTATGACTACCGAAATTGTTAATATGGCATATGCTGCTCAAGGGAAAGGTAAATTCAAGTCACATACGCAGTGCTATAGTTGTAGGGAGTTTGGACATATTGCAAAGCATTGCAACAAGAAATTCTGCAATTACTGCATAAAGGAGGGGGCATATTATTACAGACTGTCGTGTGCGGCCTCAGAATAGACAGTCATGCTTTTCAGATTACTGTTCAATCCAATTTAGCTACTGTCTCTCCTGAATCTGTTCAAGGCCAGCCACCTTCAATCAGTTCTTCGTCTACTCTTACACCCGAGATGGTTCAACAAATGATTATTTCTGCTTTTTCAGCTTTCGGGCTCCAAGGTAAGCGAAATCTCCTAATCTCTTGGTTGGTTGACTCTGTAGCCTCCAATCATATGACTGACAGTACTGATGCTTTACATGATGTTCGTAAGTATAAGGGTGACCAACATATTCAGATAGCCAATAACAGTACGCTTCCTATCACTGCAATTGGGACTCTGAGATCTTTTAACAATGTATTTGTAGCACCAGAATTATCTACGAATTTAATTTCCGTTGGACAATTGGTTGATAATAATTGTGAAATTCACTTTGATCGTACTGATTGTTGTGTGTAGGATCAAGTGTCGGGGAAGGTGATCGCTAAGGGGCCTAAAGTGGGACGTTTATTTCCTTCTCAGTTTTCCATTCCTAATTTTGATTCTTTTGCTTGTACTGCTGTTGCTAATGATAATAATGCTTGGCACGAGAAATTGGGCACCCCAATACCGTTGTTTTGACTCGTCTTATGAAACATGGTTATTTAGGAAATAAAGATTCCTTTTCTAATATAACTTTCGATTGTAGTTCTTGTAAATTGGGTAAGAGTAAATCTTTACCTTTTCCTTCACATGAAGTCGAGCATCCACCTGTTTTGAGATTATTCATACAGATGTATGGGGGGTATTAGCCCCGTAATTTCTCATGCTCAATACAAATATTTTGTGACTTTTATTGATGACTACAGTCGTTTCACTTGGGTCTATTTTCTTCGCTCTAAGGCTAATGTGTTCTCCAATTTTCAGGCTTTTGTTGCCTGTATTATAGTCTTGCGCTCTGACTCTGGGGGGAATATATGTCTAATGAGTTTCACGATTATCTCAAAACGAAGGGGATTCTATCCCAACGTTCTTGTCCTTACACTCCTCAACAAAATGGGGTTGCTGAGTGTAAAAATCATCATCTCTTGGATGTTGTTCGTACTCTATTAATTGAATCTTCCGTGCCTCCTCGTTTTTGAGTAAAAGCCTTATCTACAGCTATTTATTTGATTAATCGTTTGCCTTCTCAAATCTTACAATTTGACTCTCCGTATTCTCGTTTGTTTGGTGTTGCTCCTGACTATAATTCTCTTCATATATTTGGTTGTGTCTGTTTTGTTCACTTGCCTTACACTTAACGCCATAAGCTTACTGCTCAGGTTGCTTGCTGTGAATTTCTTGGGTATAGTAATGCGCACAAAGGGTTTCTATGTTATGATGCGGATGCTAACAAGCTACATATCTCTCGAAATTTGATCTTTTTTTAACATCAATATTTCTTCCAATCTGGTATTTCTAATGATTCTGTTTCCCGTTACACTTCCTACTTTTGATGATGTGTCCTTCCCTATTGAACGTTTTAAGCCAGGGATTGTGTACCAAAGACGTCATCCACAGTCCCCACCGCCTCTTTCGGATCTTGAACCGACATCTGATCCTGTCCTGAATGAACCTCAACAATCTTCTCAAGTCTCTATTCCTCCAGATAGGTATGTGCACTCTTATATTGCTCATCAAGCTACTCTTGATACTACAATTGTACCCAAATCATACTCTCAGGCTGCTACCCAAGCATGTTGGTGGCAAGCTATGCAAGAACTTCAGGCTCTATTGGATAATCATACATGGGACATCGTCCCACGTCCTGATGGGGTGAAACTTATTGGATGCAAATGGGTATATACCATCAAGCTTCGATCTGATGGAACTATAGACCGGTATAAAGCCCGTTTGGTAGCTCTTGGGAATTGTCAGGAATATGGTTTTGATTATGAGGAGACTTTTGCACCCGTAGCCAAAATGACTTCAGTACGCATTATTATGGCTATTGCTGCTTCTAAAGGTTGGTCTCTCCTGCAAATGGATGTGAAAAATGCATTCTTACATGGGGACTTGAAGGAAGATATCTATATGACTCCTCCTCCTGGTCTATTCACTCATTCCACCATTGAGGTTTGTCGGTTGAAGCGGTCTTTGTATGGGTTAAAGCAGGCACCACGTGCATGGTTTGAAAAGTTTCGTACCACTCTTCTTGATTTTCGTTTTACTCAGAGTCAGTATGATTCCTCTCTATTTCTTAAGAAGACTGCCACTGGACTTGTACTCTTGGTGTATGTAGATGATATAGTTATTACAGGGTCGGATTCTCAGTCAATTGAAGAACTTCAACATCACCTCAAAACTGTCTTTCATATGAAAGATCTCGGTTCACTTCAGTATTTTCTTGGTCTTGAGGTACATTCTTGTTCAACTGGTATGCTCTTGCATCAGCACAAATATACCCAAGAGATTCTCACATTGGTTGGTCTTCAGTATCAGAACTCGGTACTGACACCACTGGAGGTTAATTTGAAGCTTCGTCAAGAGGAGGGTGAATTATTACCCGATCCATCTTTATATAGACAACTAGTCGGGAGTTTAAATTATTTGACAATTACTTGACCAGATATTTCCTTTGCTGTACAACAGGTCAGTCAGTTTATGGAGGCACCTCGCCACCCCATTTGGCTGTTGTCCGACGGATTCTTCGTTATCTTAAAGGTACATCTGGTCGTGGGTTATTCTTTCTAATGGGAATTCTTTACAGTTGATGGGTTATAGTGATGCTGATTGGGCTGGTTGTGCGGATACTTGACGTTCTGTTACCGGTTGGTGCATGTTTCTTGGCGACGCTCTTATATCTTGGAAGAGTAAGAAGCAAGATCGCGTCTCGAAGTCCTCTACTGAATCTGAATATCGTGCTATGTCCTCGGCCTGTTCGGGGATTGTGTGGTTTGCGGGGCTTGTTAGGCGAACTTGGTTTTCCTCAACTTGCTTCGACTCCACTTCACGCTGATAACACAAGTGCTATTCATATTGCAGCCAATCCGGTCTTTCATGAGCGCACTAAATACATTGAAGTAGATTGTCATTCCATTCGTGAAGCATTTGATCAACATGTGATTACTCTTCCTCATATTTCAACCGAATTGCAGACAGCTGATGTGTTTACCAAGGCGCTATCTAGTCAACGACATCAGTTTATGATTAACAAATTGATGCTTTCTGATCGATCAACATCAATTTGAGGGGGGATGTTAACATATATGGTATAGCTGTACATTATTAGATAGAAAATATTGTATTTACCTTGTATAGTATGATTCTCTCGAGTGATTGTGGGCTACCTTGTATAGGGAGATTCTGATTTCATTACCACATGATTATAGGCTGTAATTAGGGATGCATCCGTCTATTTAATGAGAAAAAGCCCTCCATTGAGAGGCATTCAGACCATTTGACACTTAAGGAGGTATATTATAAACTTCTCCTGTGAGGTTACTATTCTGTCTTTTGAGTGAGCAATCTCAATCCCTGTGAAGCATTCCAATCTTCTAAGGTGCCAAATTTTTTATTTGAACGCCTTTAGCAAGTTGCTTCATTAGTTTTCCTATTTTCTCCTTGTCATGTCTTGTTACAACAATGTCGTTTACAACCAAACTATGAACCAATTATTTTTTTGAATTTTTTAAAGATATTTCGGTTCCGATTTGGTTTGGTTTTAGTTCTAGTTCCATTACTTAAATTTTCAAATGATAAAAACAAATTAAAATATATCATTATATCCATAAATTAGTAATATATGCTTAAATAAAATAAAATAAAAATCAGACATTCAACAAATTCAATTTCAAATTATCAATCATCAAATGAAATATTATGCTCCTGTTTGGTGGGGATTAGAAATTAGATTTTTAGTAGATTTTGATAAAAGTTGATAAAATGTGTGGTTGAAAAGTTGTGGAACCCATAAAATATATGGTTGAAAAATATATGGTTGAAATGAATTGTTGACTTTGATTTAGATTAAAATAATCTAAAATCTAGATTTTAATCGGTACCAAACAAAGACTATGTAATAAAATTCATTCACAAAAGTTCAAATTAACAAACAAAACATAGTCATAATTTGAATATAAAAATATCAAGTTCCATCCCCGTACAAAATATTGTCAAATAACAATGATTCACTAATGTAAACGAACGAGTTACTCACAAAAGTTGGATTTTTTGTGTGATTCGCTAATTTGTAAAATATCAATTAATAAAAAATTGAGTTTGGTTCTAGTTCAGAACCATTTGGTCCTAGTTCGAGAACCAAAACTATTAATTTATTTTTGTAGAATTGAGCCACTCGATTTGAATGGTTCTGGTTTGGTCTGTTTGGTTTGGTCATTTTGTCCACCCTAGTGGGATTCCCTTTGTTATGGGCCTATACTCCAAAAAATCTCCCAGACGATAGCCTAGGTGTTTGTTTAAATCTTATAGAGCTTTTTTATGTTTGCAAACTTTTATTCATTTCAAAATTCCTCCAAACAGTATTTCTATATAGAACTTGAGACAATGCTTGAGACTTGGGAATTCATGATCCCATATCCTGAGGCCCAGCATGCCCAAGGTTGACTTAGGTTGTTTAGGGGCATCAGGTTTTAAGTGATATGTTTGTCACTGTTGGCCATAGAAAGGCTACAAACTGAAACTTTTCCTAATGATTTTCCACCCATCAATTCTTGAATCTCTTTGATCAGTTGTTCCTTCTCCTTTCCTCAGCACAACCAGAAAAAGCTATGGCTCTCGTTCTGAAACCACCCTTAACTCGGATTCTTCTGTGGAAAAATGCACCAACATAACACCACCAGATCGTTAAATGTCTTGACCTTTGTCTTTCTATTGACTTATCTAACATCCTGTCACCAAAGAATACCATGCTTCCAAAGGAACATATAGTCCATTACTAATTATGACCTTATTCATCGAGTGGCCTACAATAACTTCAATGTATGTATATTTCCAGCCTCTAATGATTCAATGTATGTAACAAACTATATACTTCAATATATGTAGCAAACTGTATTCATTCAACAACATAAAAAATATGTTAAAACAGTATGTATCCACTATTTATTAGGGAGATCAAAGAAACACACACTAATCATACTAACTACCCTGACATCAATCCAGTTGAAAAATATACAAAAATGGTCATTTATTTACGTCGAAGTTTTACATTTTAGTTCATTGTGCAATCAAGCTAATGTGTATTAGAATCATCCAAGTAAAACGTGCTAGTACATAAAATTGGGAGTTCATAGATAATGAGGGGACAGAGAGGGAAAGAGGATCAGGCAAGAGCTGGTAGCCCTCTGCCAGTTGGTACTTTGGCCATGAGTGAGAGAAATCGGGCGGGGCTGGTATTGGGGATTCGAGTGAAAGATCTTGGGCAGTAGAAGCCACAAAACAGTTTTTTTTTGGTACTTACTAAACTGCCACCAAAAGCTAAAAACTCCAGGGTTCTTCAAGCTTTAAGCATTTGTTTAGCAATAATTGAATTGCTGAAAAGCTATAAGCTACATAGGAAATCACGCGAAGCGGATTTTTTTTTTTTCTCAATACACAAGGCAGCTTTATCATTGATCTGAAGCAATCAGATACAGGTTGTGCTTGTTTCTGCTTAGTTCAAAAAATGATGAAATCAAGTAGGAAAAGGATTGTGAATTCAACTGTTATTAGGATTTCATATTTTCAATTTTTACTTGGAACATTCCTGATGCAGGGACTGTTATGATTGCACCTGCACAATGTTATTTTACTGCTGTTTAGACTTTAGAGTTGGGGGTGGCATGGAGACGGATTATTACATCTGTTCCGAGGAAGCAGCCGAGAAGGTATAGCACGAATAAATGGGGAATGGGGCAGGATAATTCTGCCTCAGACAGGTTCATTGAGTGCCACAGGGCAAGGCTGTCCCGCCCTATCCTATCCCATCTCCCGACCACGAGAATGGCCCCCCTGTGCCATAACCTTGCCGTTGTATCTTATTTGGACTAGTTTTGCTTCAGTGCCCACAATTTTGGTCATACGTCTTCACGAACTTCTTTTCTGCAAATGCTCATTTGTGTGTACAGTTAATTTATTTTGTATTATGTTGTTTGGCAGAAACTATCATTGTTAGAAGATGCACTGTGTAAAGCAGATTCTAACGATCCAGCAGTTATTTCTGCCACTATCAATGAGTTCTCGTTGGTACCAAATTTGAAAGAAAGGAGCGATTGCCACAGGTAAGTATAATCTTGGATCTGGCAGGTTAAAATCTATTTATGGGGGACGATTGAGTATTGACAAAAGAATCACATACAATATATGCATGAATTAAAAAAGTAAATCTAATCATCATTGATAATTATCTTCACTCCAGCCTCCCCCACTACTCAATCGGGCCTCTTAAGTTTGTGGATCAATCGTGTTATGTCATTTTACGAATTCCACTTGGAGTATATGCATCTCTGTGACCTTTCTAAATGTGACTTCATTACTTTTGTGCCCTTTTAATGTAGAAGCCTTCGTCTCATAGACCTCTTTTTCAAGCCTTTTTCTGTGTTTCTTGCACGCTCGAAAATGTCAAGACTTGCCAATGTCAATTTTTTATTTTATTTTACATCTTTTGCTTATGCAAGATGTTTCTTGTCATTCATTGGAACTCTGTTACCTGGCCACATCTCATTTCCCAATCTCATTTTCTTGTGACTACATATACAGGTTGAACATCATCAATAAATGTTTTTCTCGGAGAACAGTTGAAGAGATTATATTAGCCCTTGTAAGTTGAAAAGGCGAATCCATACGTGCAAATTATATGAGACAAAATTTCAATTAATTTTATAAATGTTGCTGCATGCTCAAGCAATGGTTAAATTTTAACAGTTAATTGACCAATTTTTTGTTTGTATTTCTAGGAAAGGGAGGCTGCTGACAAGGAGGATGAGTGGATTTCTTCTACAATTCAGTCATTGAAGAAAGCGTCCCCGACAAGCCTTAAAATTTATCTTAGATCAGTATGGCTCATTTTTTATTTATTCTTCTAACTTTGTCTGATTAGCTTAGGACAATTTTCTGTGTCGAATTTATATTTTGATTATATGTATATCTTTCACTGTGTGTGGGGATGGGAGGTGCAAGTGGGGGGAGCGCTTGAGAATTGTTTCGAATCTTAAAGACCAGAAAAGTGGAGGTTTAAGATTAGATTATTTGTTTCGTAGCTTTTTTTTAATCAACCACCACGTGGGTGGAGTATTTCTTCATACTGAAGAAAAGATAAAAAGAAAAGGACAACAAATTTAAACAGTTTAGTGGATCAGAGCTAAAGACTGAAAGGTGCAAGTTTTATATCTCATATTGAATTTGATGGGAAGGAGGTTGAATTTTTTACTGGTGGGATGGAAGTACAAAGTTGAATTTTATTTTAAGGACAAAAAATTTCGGAATTTGATAGATCTTCACAGTTTTAATTATGTTAATTTGGTTTGCCTGTCCTATCCAGATTAGAGAAGGGAGGCTCCAAGGCATAGGTAAATGCCTTGTCCGAGAATACAGAATGGTTTGTACGGTCATGCGGGGAGAAATAAGCAAGGATTTTTTTGAGGTGAACCAACTCAACTTTTACTCTATATAATCAGTCACCTGTAGATGTCTGAAGTCATCTTCAAATGCAGGGATGCAGAGCCATACTGTTGGACAAGGATAAGAATCCAAAGGTTCGTGGACATTCCACTAGTTCTTGCATCTAGAATTGCACACACACACACACACACACGTCTGTGTTCTTATAGACTTTCCTTCCCCCTTCTCTTCTTTTCTAGTGGGAACCTTCCAAGCTGGAGCAAGTCACCGAGGATATGGTTGACCGTTACTTCTCAAAGATAAATGACGAGGAGTGGGAAGATTTAGATCTCCCAAGAAGGTCGAACATTCCTCCACATGCTATTGCTAAACTCTAAATTTTATCTCAACAGCTGTGTCTCACACTGGCATAAATTATCCCAGAACTTGGTCTTGTAGGCCGATCTTTTTCTTCTATGGCTGTTTCTCCGACTTATAGTATTCAGACATAAATAAATCCGAGTTGTAAAATTATATTGTGATGAACGCTACTCAAACAAATCTTTGTTGATTATACTTTTAGAGAAATAAATATATGATTATGCAGTAGTTACAGAAATTATAAGTAGTCCAGCACAAAAGGTACCGTGAAGATTGAGTTCTTCTACCGTATGCTTGTAACACTAGTTGTAGAGTAGAAGTCCCTTTAGACCGTTGTTGGGACTAAATTTAGAGGGCTATTTTCAGTAGAAGATTGGTTCGGTGAGTTATCCAACATTGTAGAAATCATTTTGAAGGCACTGATTGTCACAATTACTTCGTGAAAAGTCTACGCTAGTTCATATTACACCGTAGACATTCTTAAAAATCTTAATAGAACAATGTAAAGTGTGCAAACAAACAAAATAAAAGTCTATAATAAACTCTGGTCGTATACGTGATCATAATAAACTCTGAGGTGCCTCACAAAATTGAAGCGTATACGTCCAAATATTACTTCACAATCAATCAGCGTCTTGAGACGTCTTTTGCACGCTTCACTTTGAAGCGAACCTTGAGGCAGGTTTCAATTTTTATTTAAAAAAAAAAAAAAACCATGACGGGTACATCAAACTAGTAAATGCATGGACATAGATTTGGTCGTCTACACAAAATAAAGATATGCGAGCTCGAGCTCATACACCTAATTTTGCCTAAATTCAGTAGGTCTGCGATTGAAAAAATTGTGATGTTGAATTGTAACGGCCTTGGCTTTATTGCAAATATTGGCTGAAAAACAGTTGTTTGGTTTTAAATTTTTGGTGGTTAAACTAAGATTTTGGTAGACTTCCAACACTTGCAAAAGTCGATGTTGACTATTCAACTCTAAAATCACTACCACAGAACTAAAATCATTTAATTGATGATAGAAACAACTCAAAGAACTCACTTAATTTATGTTATTTCTTGCCGACAATGCAATTAATAGAATTCAATTCTTTTTAATGTAGAAACGCCCTTCTGCCAATGTACTTTTGCCTGTCACGACGAGTTCTTTTTATTTTGGCACAAAATAATTTAATTTATGTTTATTAGGAGTTTTATTTGTTTCTTTAAATATGTATTTATTTAGAACGAGGGTTGATTATTTTTAATATTTTGCAATAAATTTATAGACCTTGGGAGTTTTTAAAATTTTTCGATCCAATTTTGGTACACCCTTGAATCAACAAATTTGTTGATCAAGATAAGTTATACAATATCCAGTGGCGAATAAATGACTTCTAAATTCTCGAGTAAACAGAATCAACTTATTTTTGGAGTTATTTGTTATCCCTAATTTCTCGCTATGCCTATATCATATAGCAATAAATCGAATAAAAATGGTATAAAAGAACTCGCGTAATTAATTCTAAATTTACTCATAATAAAATTGAGTAATGATAAGTAACCTAACTAGTATTAAACACGCGTCGATTAAGTGACTGAATATCTTAAATGAAATTCATAACTCTTGTTTTAAGACGTAAATCACTTACTATTACTTATTTGACATATATATTGGTGTTTAACATTAATTGAAACTCATAAAATTTAGTTTGATGTCGTCCCTTTGAATAATCATATCTAACATCAGTAATATTTAATACCAATTTAGGTGATAGCACATGTTATGTCTTATTAAACGGACCTTCAATATTTTTATTTAATTGAACGTACAAGAGATGTTATTTATTTTTATTAGAGATGATCACTATATAATGTGATAATAAATTATAAGACTAAAAAAAGTCTCATATCAGCGCATTTCTCCGTTTGGTTTAGCTAAAAAAATTGATATAAATATAAGTCAAAGTCAAACAATTAATTTTACATACACATTTCATAGGACCTAAAATTTTTAATTTTTAACTACGCATTTAATCAATTTTTATCAAAATTAGCAAAATCAAAGAGTGACTTAATTGACTTATCATGTCACACCACATCATATATATGCCGTATGGATGGCAATCACTCTTAATAGATATGAATAATATTAATCTTTAATTTTGCTAAATAACAATATTCTTGAACTCACAAGAAACGTCATCAACGAAGGTGCTAATAACGACTATTCGCTGGGTGGTCCGGCCAATATTCCTACTTTTTGTGGTGTTCCATAGTCAATCAAACCTTGTCTAATTCGGGATTAATTTCAATTTTGGTTACTAAACTTTCAGTCAAACTTCAATTGAGTTTTCCAATCATTAAACTTTAATTTACTTTTATTCTAAAAAGGGAGGGGGAGGTACCAAATCATCAAATCATATTTCCTTTAGCTTGATTCATTTTCCAGCCCCAAATAATCCTTCAACTCACCAGGGAAACAAGGGTAACGGCGCCACCGTCTGCTATGCAACTTAAAGATTTTCACCACCCTATCCTTGGTATTCGACCGCCCACTAATATGCAACAGCGCCACCAGCCTCTTCACCGCCCCACACACCAACAGTTCCTCCAAAACCCCTTCTGTGGAATGAAAATTGCATAGCAACCATACAATTTTAACACCAATTCTTGTTGCAGCTTCTGACACCTTCAACAATTTCTTGGATATGGCTGCAATTCCTAGTTCATGTTCAATAAAGGCCAATCTTCCATCGGCACATTCACATATAAGTTACTAAAAAATGTCACCTAATCATGTCATGACTAATATACAAGAATAAATCATGTTTGAAAATCGATATAAATCATCCGACGTAACGTACTGAGAGCTCTATTTACTAAGAAACGGAACTAATGTTGGTAGTGAGGCTAACAACGTGACAAAGATTAAAAAGCAAATTAAAATTTAATGATTTAATTATGAAAAATTAAAGTTGGTGTCCTAATTGAGAGTTCAGTAATTAAAATTTTCGCCTTTTTTTATTTTGCAATATAGTGTTTGCTTATCAATTTTTCAACTAGTTAATTTTTCAATTACATATTTCATAATTTTTTTTTATAAAAAAATATTGTCAAATAACCCCTTAGACTCAATAATCTTTTTTTTTTTTTTTTTTTGG
>CAIGRT010127471.1:0-21136 GCA_903798405.1 Fraxinus platypoda
GCTGTTTTGAAGACCAAACAAGAATTATAGAGCATTTCAGAGAATTGTTTTATTTGACTTTGTATAGTTGGTTTAATATTGTGGCTAATAACCATATAGAATGGTTGCCTAATTTCATGTCCTTTTTATATTGTTTAAATTGATAATACATTTTCAATGTATTATCTCTTGATTTATGAATAAATTCTCCAATTACTTATTAAAAAAAAAAGGATTGAGTTGCAAAGTTAATTGAACCAGACAAAATTTGGTTAATAATGAAAACAGCTACAAACAGCCTAGTGACAATCGACGTAGTGCTTACAAAGCTTATGTCCTAAAACAACAGTCTACAATTCAAAAGAAGATTCGAAGTATGCACAGAAAATGAAGTTTCTAATTTTCAACACAGTTGATACACAAGAAAAGACAGAATAATGCTTGATTACTCGGTTCATGACCTGAAAACGATGATGAAACGACCAAACCCATTATTCAAACTGACTAAACGATGTCAGCAATGTACAAAAGCTACGAAACAAACACGACTAGCATTAGCGTCTACCATTATCATACAAATCTGCTATCAACATTTACCAGTATAAATACAAATCCCTACACTAGGGAAACCCCACTAGTTAACAGAAATCACAAAGACACAACGCCTACTCCACTACGAGATTGCAAGTTAAGAACCCACCAAGTAATTACAGTCCCGGAACCATATAGAGACCGAGATGCTTCGCCATCATCATTGTGAATTATGAGATCTGCATATTAAAAGAGAAAAAAATGTTAATAATGACTGTTATTTATGGCTAGCCAGCAGGAAGCAAGTCTCCCTAATCTTTCCCATACTAAACCCCCAACCACGAGTGCACACGTACAAAATGGGTGAGGAAGAAAAGAGCCGAGCAGAGTTCTGAGATCAGACGAAAATACATCATGGTAAATGGCTCTGGCCAATTTCGATTGAAAAAATATCAAGAGAAAAGCAATGACCACGGCTCTCTAGAAACCGTGCAATGCCAGAGTAAGTTTCCAATGCTTAACCAATTTGGTTGTATGAAAAAAGGAAAAAAAACCAGTTCACAGCTTTAAATGCAGTTTACTGTTCTTCCTCTTAGTGATCATCAGTAAATAGGGTATTCTTTTCAGCCTCTCGGGTGAAGAATATCACAGCTTAGGTGTTTACAATCCAGAAATGCTTCAGTAAAATTTAAACCCCTGATGGAATAATATGAACACTTAACCAAAAATCATCTATTGGTTTATTCCACGTTAAACATTAGAGCCTTGCTGGTTCTTATTGAAATGGTGAGAAAAAATGGCTCTACCCCTTGCAACATTTCCGCAACCATGTAGGCTACTTCTCGACTGCATTATTAGACACCATAAAATAATCAGCTAAAAGATCATATACTGCATTTCTGTTTACAATCTAACAGGAAGAAATGGACGTCACTATAATTGATAAAACATGGAACTTTCTATCGGTAGCGAAAGCATTCCTTCATAGTTCATTCACTTGGTTAGGTATTGAAAACTCACCAGTATAATCCATACAATTGAGGTACAACACTTAAATTCTCAAGGGTCAAATCTATTGGTGATAAAGAGATTACTTGAGAATATATATATATACCGACCTAAATGGTTCTCCAAAAAGGATTCTTACTAATTCTAAGACTTGTCTATAGTTACACAGGATTCTGAATAAACTTAAAATACTATACAATTTCCTAAAGGGAAAATTGCAATGGGAGGTTCCCAACCTATTGAAATTGTGCAACTGGGTTCCAAATCTTTTTTCTTCCCAATCTTTCAAGTTTGTAGCACCTTGTTCCTATGAGATGGTTTTTGCCAGTTGACCATTAAAAAGTCAGATGTTAGTTGAAAAGACAATTATATCCTTATTTAAGGACTCTACAAATCCCCACGGAACTTCTTTTTTGATCAAATGGGTCCTTGTTTGTTGGAGCACCAAAAGCTTTACTTTTGGCTACCCAATTCAGTCATTATTATTTAGCTAACCAATAGCTAATGCAAAAGAAAGTATATAGAAACAAAAGATTGTGATTATCACATCATCATCCAATTACGTAAATATTTTATTCAACTTATGAAGGAAACTTCCAAATGAGCCTAGAAAATGACATCTGCAAACTATATTTGTAACAAGGGTTTTCGTTGAACAAACACCAGTTATTACTATATTGTAGGAACTTTGCAAGTTAATTGATCAAAAAAAAAAAAAAAAAAAGGAGAAGAAGAAGAAACCAATAGTCCAAATGTCATCCAACTCCAATCTTCAGCATGTAACATGTCCTCTTCTTTTCCTCACTCTATTATTCCTTTTCTAAAGAATCAACTATAAGACGAATCAAACCCATGATGTAACAACATTAACAATTGCATCTTAGGACTCATGTATGACCCAATTATTTCATAGTTTGTTGGAGATTGTGGGTCCATTTAATGTAGTTTGGTTATGTGTGTTTGTATGAATCAACAACCTGAAAACCCAAAGGTGCAGTAAGGAGAGATTGAAGAAGAGCTAGAGTAAGCTCGGCAGCTAAACTTGCCTCATCCTAAGTAAACAACATGCAGGTGGCAGATGATGTGTCTGTCTATGTGCATGTCAGCTCGGCATATCCCTAATAAAGTTCCCTTTCATAGAATAACCAGTCCATGGTTTCTCATAAAATATGATCACCATAAAGTCAACCTTGTGCACCAGATTCCAGGAAAGGAACAAAAGAATTCTCGGCAAAGTTTTGTCATTTACCACAAAACAAGGAAAAATTGATGGATAAGAATGGAGTCACTTCTACTGCCAATATTTGAAAACTTGAACCATGTTAGATATCATCTAGTTTTCCTTTCCTTTGCAAATGCCAGTCAGAACCCTGGAGTTTTCAACACCTAAGAAGGGGATAAGAGGTAGGTGTGGTCCAAGGGGAGTAAAATGCCTTACCACACACCTTTGCCGTTTGAAACATTGATTCTTAAATACATAAACAGAATAGACTCACACAAACACCACAAGCACAAATTAGATCATATTTTTAACCATCAGTATGCCAACTCAGTGAAATCCTTAAAAACTAACTAAAACATGATAAAGTGAAAATAATGCTCGTGTGTTTGCCAAATGCTTTATAGATTGTAATGAAGTGCAAAAAAAAAAAAAAACTTACGGCTATAGAACTAAAATGACAAAAAGAAAAATGGTTTCATTCCAAACATCTCTAACACAAATCTGACTACAAGTCTAACTATATATACTTTCTGGACAAGATAAATGTATCTTAAAAGTTTGCCATATGTATATCAACAAGTTATAAAAGCTGGATTGAGCATTTCTCTACAGATGAGCTACAAGCACATAGCTTTGGTGACGTTTAAACACAAACATATAGTAAAGGAGAATGTTATAGAAGTACAAAGCAAGGGGCAAGGGCACTCCTCCTAGAGTCGAATTTGGAGTTACACGTACTGAATACTGAAACGTCTTGGAGATGCTGATATTTGTTTGATATGCTAAATGTCATGTCCTACTTTTTATAATATTTAAAAATTCCAACAAGCATAACACACCATAACACAACTCCAATGCGTAAACAAATACGTTGTGTCCTATTTTTTTTGTATCTTTAGTTTACAACATGTGAGAAACATGGCTCCAACATGTTAAGGACACAGAAAACCTCATTTTGTAATTTTTGAATATAAATTTAGCAAATTTCAATTACTATAACATTTGAGTAAAAAAGTCAAAACAATGTCAAAAGAATTACATCATTATGAATTAAGGTTACATCTAATGTATGCCCTTTTGATATATGAAAACTTTTTTGTTTGCACTAGTAATACAATGTAGAACGTAAAGATATCTGATGGGAATCCTAGTCGAGATATTATTTAATTTACTTTGCAAATTAAACACCTATTTTAGAAAACGTCATTAGGTTTTTTTTAAAATAGATTTTCTAATATTTTCTTAGGAAACTTATTGAGGGTGTCATTTTAAAGAATTTCTAGTATTTTACTACTTAAATTAGACTATTTTAAACCCTATATAAAATGGGCTTATACATTATAATAGTTAGACTTTAATATAGAATAAATTGATATTTTCTCTCTATAAATTCTTTATTCTCTCCCTCTTCTATTTCTTCTCTTCTCTCTTCCTCTTTATTCCTCGATCTTGTTCGGTTCAATTGCTTCTACATCAATATCTCAATACAACAAATAGTCATCCTTCAAATTCAAAAGATTTCACCTAAAAAGAACCAAAATAGTGCATTAAAAATGAGAATTATTATTATTGAAAATTTTAAAAAGTAAAAAAAATAAAAATAAAGAAATAGTAAATTAAATGTCTAAGATGTGTCTGTCTTAATAATTTGATAAGTAACGTGTCATTGTGTTCATGTTCAGTCATATATATGCTTCATAAATGCATATTAGAGTTGTGAACACTAAATTATTCACTGAGATGCAAAAGTAATTAACCATTTCACTAATTCTGAAAAAGAAGAAATAAGAATGTGCAGTATTCATGTTGAGATATCAATATCATATCAACTTTATATTAGAATCATTTTTTTCTTAGAAACAGATTTTGAATAATTTAAAACAGGTGTAAGCAATGTGCCATAATGCCAAGGAACGTGATTTTTGAAATCGAACAAAAGATTCCTACTATTTTAGGCAATATCCTACCAACACTCCATAATTTGCTAATTACAAACATGGTAAAAAAGACACTAAATTATTGTCGTATGTAGTTCATGTTTAACAGATTATTTTAGTATCGAGTGCCTGGATACAAGCAACCAAATTATCTCCCCTACATCACGGTGAGTGGTTAAATAGAGATGACCTAGAACTTTTGCACACAAACAAAGGCAAGTAAATAGGCCAAAAACTTTGACTTTACTAGAAAAATGCACCATATAAAATGATCAGAAAAGGGTAATCCTCCAGCAAAAGACAAACAGTCAGGGCTTCTAAAAGGCTGTAAAAAGAATATTATACCTCAACAATTCAATTATTTGGAGAATGTCCAGCATCAGATTCAGATCCTGAGGTACTTTCACCATCCGGATCTGTTATTAATACAATGGAATCAGTGATTGAAGCTGACTTCGTCAAAAACACGAATTAAATGCATATCTAGTACTCAAAAAACATGAATTAATTGCATCACTACTACTCAAAAACTAGCGCTAAAAATAAGAAAAAATAATTATTGATTATACCACTTGACGAAGATCCTGAATCAGGGTTAGAGCCACTTGCGTTGGCTGTTTGATTTGCATCATTACCCCTAAGCTTTTCCACTTGAGCTAGAGGCGAGGAAACATTCTTTTCATCTGTTACAGATAGAAAAAGAAAGAAAATAATTATTCCTCAAGTTTACAGCTTTTAGTACATGCCAAAAGATATCCATGCTCTTGAAACTTCTACCTGTTTTATTTTCTATAAATTCATTTGCAATTTCTGTAACTACTGGAGATGGAATCTACATAAAAGGAAGAAAAATGCATTAATAAATAAACTAAACAAACTTCAAGAAGGGGGTGTGTGGATGGTGGAGAACAAATAAGTGAACTTACTGTTTCCTGGGGATTCTGCTGAGCTCCATCTTTTAATTGAGTAGCAATTTCAGCTTTTCTTTTGTTCTTGCTCAAACTCTTCTTATGATTTGCTATGAACCTATCAAGCTCCCAAAGAGTTTCAGTATCAACAATATCGATATCAACTTCAATCTCATCATCGCATTGTGAAAGAGCTGGATTCTTCTTTTTAATGATCTGAACAACATTTTCAAGCTTCTCAGAAGGTAAACTCTGCAAATTTATGCTAAGTTTTTGCTTTTCCTCAAACGTCATCTCTCTTTTATTAGGATCCTTCGCCTTTGGCTTCTTTGTTGTAGCAATCCTGCCAGATTGAACAAGATTGGTAGATCTTCGTTGAGGATCACTAGGATGTGTCATCGATTCTGATCTATCGAGAACTCTTCTCATATCAGGTAATGGTCGTGATTGTGGAGGAGCCTTCCGAGATGTAGGTGTAGGGGAACCCACTTCAACATCTACAGAAAGGTTCAACTTGTGCATATAATCAGCCTCTATACTCGCCCATTTGTTCTCAAATATCTTGGACAGCTGCTCAGCCATCATATAAACATCTTGCTCTTTTGGATTATATGTCATGGCATTCCGAAATGTGAGCCTCACATCCTCAGCAAATTCTATGGGAGATTTGTACGCATTCTGGTTCAGCTTAGCTTTCACAGAACCCAGGTCCATAGGATTTTTAATAATCTCAAAGTAGTCATGCAGACCAAGAGCAACTGTATCAACTGGCTTGTTAAACACCCAACCATGCTTGTGCTTCATCAATCTCTCTAACAGTGCACTGCAACTCTTCAAAATTTGATTTGAAAACTTTCCCAGTCCAAAACTATTACCTAATTCACTCCCTCCCTTCTTCCCATCTGATTTCAGTTTCTTGTTACTTTCTGTAGAAGGAAACTTATCCTTTGTGAGTAAAAACTCGGAGTTCCTGTAAAACTGATTTGCCTTTGGGGTCCTCTTCTCTTTCTCCACATTCTCACTCCCACCCTGACTATCCTCAACTACCGACACGCTCAACTGATTCAACGGTTTTAATATGCGAGGCGGTCCCACAGGCACCTTATTCCCAGAAATCTTATCAAACCCATGATCATTCTTTTGCTTCTCATTTGCCTCAATCTTCTTCATCAAACTCCAAACCATATTCCGCTCACCCTCCAGCTTCCTCTTCAGCTCCCGCGCCTCCTTTTTCGACTTCATTGACAAATTTATAGTAACCCTATTCTCCGGCCTCAAAATCTCGCCATTCTCCACCAATCCATCATGATTTAAACCCGAAAAATTATCTGAGGCAGCATCAACACCGGAATTTCCTAATCTTTTCGTCATATTCAACCCCTGGGGAACCATTTCTTGGGTTTTTGGCTGTTGTTCTCTTGACAGATTTTTGCTATTCTTGAGCCCTTTGAATGATTTTCTCGTATAAACTTTACTCTCTGCCCACTTCTTCTTTTCTTTGGACCCTTCATTTCCACCACCCAACATTGTCCCAAAAACCCAACTTGCACACTCAGAACTTCAAGAAAATCTTGACTCAGTATGTAAAACTTTTACACACACACCACACGCATATACACAAACTAGCTTTGCAGAAAGAGCTGACTGATACACATATATAGCAAAAATTTTACTAAAGTCAATGAATTATATACATATAATAACTAAATATTATAATACGCCTATAGCTAAGCTGGGGCTTGGAAACCATACCTGCTGAAGAAACTTTCTGTTTCTTTAACAATGGAGGAGATAGGCGGCCGAGAAGGGTAGGGAAGTACATGAGAGGGACGGGCACCCGAAATCTAAGGGCTAGGATTTTGGCGTTACGATTATGGGATGAGAATGGACGGTTCAGATTGTTGGGGTTTGACAGATAAATTAAATGGGGTGGTGACTTGCCCAAATCCAATGGTGGCGCGTGTTGATCATATTCGGCTAATAGATTTTGTTGTAATATCTTCTTTCCGGTCCACTGAATTGACATAACTAGCACTTGAATGGAGTGAGTAACGACTGGGAACACTATTTTGGTTGATTTCATCGCAGCACCTCGATCGAGATTGGGAACAAAGGTTCGAGTAAATAACTCTTCAACATTATAGTATATATGCGTATTCTTTGATATTTTATACTTACTATATCCTTGACCACTTCGAAATTTAAATAGGGAGATGTTATACGTACATAAGGATATACACTCTCATATCAAATTTAAATAGAGAGATGTTATACGTACATAAGGGTATACACCCTAGTTTACACCTCTCACATGGAGGGACTATTGGGAACAAATGTTCGAGTATATAACACTTCAAGATTATAGTATATATGTGTATTCTTTGATCTTTTATCTTTAATATATCATTGACCTCTTTGGAGTCCATGTTGATGTCGAATTTTAAAATAGAAAGATGGTACACGTACACAAGGGTGTATACATGGGTTTACATCCCCCTTACACGGAGAACCCCGAGGCATACAAGTATCATTTTTCCTACTAATATTGATAATACGTTCTTAAATACTCACTCACTAAACTTGCTCAATGGAGTGAAATATTTCAAGCTTCTTCCTCTTGCTGGAGTGGTCACCGGGGAGAAGTTCCCCACTACTTTTTTGTGGAGTTTAGGCCGTCTACTCTGCCGTCAGAGGAAGAGAAACTACACAAGCATCCATATCTTTCTCTTAATTCTTGCAAATAGAATTATAAGAGTATAAGAGAAGAAAATTACTAAACGAAGATTTTCGACACACGAATTCTTAGTAAAAAGAAATTACTTCGTTTCCAACTTTCCAGAGCCTCAGAGGCATGCAAAGGCCATTACTAATGATTGGCTACAAGGCTTAAATAATGCTTGAATAGCCAATACCGAAGGTCGTCTAGGCCTAAGATAAAAAATATTGCTCAAGCATCTAAGCTTGACAGCGCTAGGTAAGAATGTTGACAAGAACTTTAACACCGAGATCACCAAGTACACAACCGAAACACCTGACCTTGCTTCTTTATCTGACTCCCCAGATAGCTGGCAGAAGATTCGGAACTCATCTTCCTTCCAACAAAAATGAGACCTTATCCTCCCTCATAAATAGAGGCAATAGGTAAGAAAAAGGAAGGGGAGGTTTCTCCTCTTTAGTAAAAACCTGTGTTGGAGAATGAAAGAAGAGAAGAAGACAGAAAATATCAAAAACACAAGATGGAAGAAAAAACCGGAAATAAAGAAGGCTTTGACACATAATTAAATGCTGTTCTGAAAAACAATTCATTAGAGCTCAAAATTATGTTAAAACAGTTATATATAGAAGGCCAAATTAGCGTAATTCAAGGATCAGTATCCTTCCAGAAAAATAGAACAAGAAAGGGAAAATTATAAGAAACTTTCTTAATCTGATCGTTTACCAATCTAAAGCGTGTTTCCAGAAAGAATGAAATAATCAGTAACTGAAAGCTATACACTCGTCGATATCTATTCAGCTTGAGAATACAATCAAGAAAATAACTCATCAAGGAGGGCCGATGAACAAGAGGCACAGATCCTCCTTCACAACTGTGTAGTAAAGAGGTAAGTTACTTCCAATTGTTCTAAATGCTTCAAAATGAGGAACAGTTAAACTCTTGCATTGATGAAGAAATAAAAATAAAATTTTGAGATCAAGCAGTCTTTATACTCTTCAGACCATCCTTTGATTTACTCTTTGAGCAGCTATTCAATGAGCATACCGAGGATCAGTCAGATCACTAATTAGTCCATTTTTTGTGCCAGGAGGATCAATTACTCCTCATTCATTATGCTCTCTCTTCAAACACCCAGCTGCCGCTGCCCCCACAATTCCCATAATTATATCAAGCTGCCACGGATATGGAATAAAACATTATCTGAGATGACTATCAATCCTCTTCAAGCCAGTATTGGATTTACTGAGCTTTCTCACTATAATTTAGAACTTCACTACCATACTATTAGCCATTTACAACTCTATACTTTCTTGAGACTTGAAATATTCAAAGCATATGAAAAATGATCAAGTCCACAAATGATCCTCCATGCATTACAAGCAATTTTGCCAACAGGCGTGTATAACAATATGTAGAAGTTGATTTTGTGTTTATGCTGCAAGAGCTAAATCTTCCATAGTTCTTTGTCTTTTGCATCCTTCAAGGAAACTGCGCCAAATCAATGCATTTGGCGGGAAAGGCATCCCCAAAATTAGTTGCTCGGCCTCTTTGAGATGCCCATATCTAGCCAGTAGATCAACAAGAAGGAGATAGTGATCCATTTCTGGTTCAACCCCGTACTTTGATTTCATTTGCCTAAACAATTCCATTCCCTGTTCCACATCCCCAACATGTCTAAAAGAAGAAAGAAGAGCTAGAAAAGCAACTTTATCTGGCCAAAAACCCTCTGCTTCCATCTCCCTGAATTTATCTAAGGCTTCATTTGCATGACCGTGCAATCCAAGGGCTGAAATAACAGCCGTCCATGAAATAACATTCCTTATATTTATTTCATTGAAGATCTTAACTGAACTCTCAGGACTCCCACATTTCCCATACATGTCAATCATGATGTTAGACACAAATGTGTCGCAAGACTTAAAATCAGTTTTCATAATTAGACCATGAAGAGAAGAGCCCAAAGCAAGGTTACATAATTTGGTGCAAACGCTAAAGAGACTAACATATGTGTAATTGTCAGGACAGACTAGAGATCTTCGCATGTGATCGAAAAGTTCAAAAACTTCTTTGTAGTCTCCATTTCTAGAACACGCTGCAATCAAAATATTCCATGATACAACATCAGGTTCCTCCATGACAGCAAATAACTCTTGAGTTTTCTCATATTGGCCAGTTCTGTTATAAATCCCAGCAATTACATTGGATAAAACAACAGAAAGGGGCATGATATCAGAAGCAACAAAGATCAAGGCATCAGATACGAAACCATTTCTGGCGTAGGAGCTGATAAGAGAGCTTAACACATATGCATTCTCTTTATAACCCAACTTTACTGTCAATGCATGAAGTTGGAACAACTCTAATGGAAACGATGATTTAATAACAATAGAAAATGAGAACTCATTGGGCTGGTAACCTAAGTAAAACATATCTTTCAACAGCCTAACTGCAACAGAAAAATCTCTCTTTGAATATCCCAGCATCAAAGAATTCCAAGAAACTGAAGTCTTCTCAGTTATTTCATCAAAACAAAGGTGCGCTTCTTCAACTTTATCACATTTAGCATAAAAGTCAACCAAAGCACTACCAGCATACACATCGGATTGGAATCTTTTCTTGATCATCTTAGCATGGATGAGTTCCCCATAAAGTGATGTATGCATGCTTGTGCAAGAACTAAGAACGTTTACTAATGTTGTCTCATTAGGCAATAATCCGTGTGCACACATTTCCAGGAAGAGATCAAATGCTCTGGCTGGTCTAGCACTTTTTACCATTGCTCCGATTAGTGTGTTCCATGACACAATGTCCATAACAAGAACCTGTTCAAAAAATTTCTCTGCCGAGCATTTGGTATCACACTTCACATACATATTAAGCAGAGAATTACTCACTGAAGCTACACATTCCAATCCATACTTGATTACAGCTCCATGTATCTGCTCTCCTAATTGCAATTTATTTTCTCCATCAAAACAAGATAAGATACCCACGAACGAATACTCAGACACTCCTATTTCACTTCTCATGAGCTCGCTTAACAAAAACATACAATTTTCAACAAGGCCCATTTGGCCAAACAATGATATCATAGAGTTCCAGCTCACCAAGTTCTTCTCAGGCATGCATTCAAATACCACAATAGCTTCATCTAAACATCCGTGTCTCCCATACATACTTAACAATGCAGTTCCAGGAAAAGGATCAGCAAAGAACAATCCATTCTTTTCAATCAGTGCCTGCAACTGCATTCCTTCAAAAATAGCCAAGGAATCACACGACAAGAGCCCGCCAAATGTAAACTGTGTAGGCTTAAAATCACATTTTCTCATGTCAGAAAACAACTTCCAGGCCTCCTCTAAAAATCCATATTGACAACACGCAGAAATCATGGTATTATACGATACAACATTTCTGTTAGACATTTCGTCGAACAGTTTGCACGCCGAGTAAAAATCACCAAACGACGCATAATTCTTGATGATATTGTTGTGAAGGAAAACGGGTTGCTGTGTTGGGATTGAGCCCATTTTGATGGTGAGTGCATGGAGGAATTTTGTCTCACTGAAAGATTGAATCTTTGAGGGATCATGGAATAGGTGCGTAAAGCTGTGGTTTTTGATAGTTTGTCCATTAGAGCTAACTGAAAAGGTCAGTTTTCTGGTGGAAGGGAAAAAGGTTGGGATTATGATCAGTGGATGTATGCTCCTGGGGCAAATTGATGTTGATTTTCTCATGCAGTATCAAAAATTGCACCTTAGACGAGGTCTTTCAGATGATTCGAGATGAACATGAATTAATTCTCGAGTCTAAGGGTTAAGGCCCGTCTACTACTGTTGTTAAAGAGTCCTTAAGTTCTTGTTGTCAAAGAAGCACATGCTTATGTCGACATCGAATCTCGATTTAAAATTTTATACATACAAGCCGAGGATCGTTCACTCAAATTTTGGTAGATCGTATTTCATCTCAATCTTTTGAAATGCAGTATCATTTCGATAAGGTTACCACAATAATTGTAGACATTTGTTAGGCAAGTGATACATTTTTAAGCACGTTAGTGATTATTAGTGCGACAATAAACCAACAAAATATTGCATACCTTAAATGATGTCAAGAAGCATGACAGTTTAATCAACAATTCTTATGTTCAAACTAAGTTTTTTTTTCTTCCATAATCTTTATCTTTCATGATTTTATAGTCGACTATTTTAAAAATCTCCCAAAAATTAAATAGAGAATTGGAGTGCATTGGGCAGCCGGGTCGACCACTCTAGTCCTTTCTCAAATATTCAGCGGAATCTAGGAGTTTTTAATGGTGCACTCAGTTTAAGAGGAGGTTCCGACATTGGCATGGAGACCTTAAACGATAAAGGGAACAGTTGGAATCTCTATATAACGAGCACGAGCCAAGCAGTGGTTCGATTGTGCAAGCCGTTCATTGGCTCGCACGCGCTAGCTCACTAGCCGAATTTTATAATGAGTGAATATGTCATTTTCAGTAAAAAATAAAAAATAAAAAATGACGAGCCACAAGCAGCTCATGGGGCAAGCCAGGCAACAATATGGTTGAGCGAGCTGGCTCGTCCCCATTCCCACCCCTACATGGATATCCAGAGTTGGATATTGAAGATCTTTGCATAAAAGAAGTGTTAATTCTGGAATAATGATCTTTGTACAATGTTGGGTTACAACCTCCCACAAGGGAGGTGGGACCCACTATTATTTTAATCGCAAGGCCCACCTCCCTTGTGAGAGGTTGTAACCCAATGTTGTAACACATGTGTTGTACATGCAGCATTGTTCTTAATTCTGATCATCTTACTACCGATGACATTTACAGTTGATTTATATCACCAAGGCACCTACGAGTGTGAGTCGAATAAAGCACATGAGGTTGACGGTTTTCGCACTCTTTTTAACCCGAAATATTGCGTCTCGCAGAAAGAGGAAATTTTTGTTGCGTGCTTGATTGTTCTTAATGAGGGCAAATCTAATAGACTAATTAACACGACTATTATTGTGACGGTCGCGAGAAGAATAGCGCAGACTACATTACTGAGTTTCGCCCAATCTCCCTCTGCAGTGTTCCATACAGAATCATTTCTAAGAGTTAGGCAAATAGAATGAGAAAAGTTCTCTACTTCTCTCTCCCCTCATAGCTGAAAACCTTTTTTTTTTTTTGGAAGGAGGCTGTACCTCCGGGCATTTATTCAAAAAAACCTCACTTAAGGCGGAGGAAAACCGTAATAATAGACCATCAACCAATGAGAAAAAGAACCACAAATAATCTAAACTCCTATCAACAAAAACAAACGACGCAAAATAGCCAATCTTTTCTTACGAAGGTACAACATCCCCATTCTATCTAAACGAATCAACCCTCGACAAAAAAATGGTATATCCATACACGAAAGGAACCGTTTAGTATTTCCCATTGCACCGAACTTCGCCAACTCGTCCGCAACTTGATTAGCTTCTCTATATTGATGAATAACGTAGATATATATTAGTAGATATAGCAGTGTTCTATACAGAATCATTTCTAAGAGTTGAGCAAATAGAATGAGAAAAGTTCTCTCCCCCCTCATAGCTGAAAACTAGAGTCCTATGCCATGATCATTGCTTTCGAATTACTGATTCAATGGGGGAAGTGCAATAATGTGATGAAAGGATTCATGGAGCTCAAACTCGAGATTCAAGGGCTGAAGTTATCGTATAGCTTAGATCCTAATGTCATTTATTTTCTGATATTTTAGAGTTGCTTGTATAGGTAAGGTGGGGCCAACTATCTTGACTCTTTTATTGCTTCTCACTACAAAGCTATCGATGGACGAACTTCATCATATGTTCGTGACAATATGATCATGGAAGAAAAATCGTGCAGTATCATTTAGATGATTTTGAGAAACTATTATTTATCCATCATAACGTATTGTCGAGTTATCCAATTCAACAGGTTCAAGCTTCACAATTCTATTATCCTTTCTCTACGCAATCAAGGGCTTTCACCCACCCAAGCACAGAATCGAACATAATCACTAATAGTACTTAAGGTCTATGATGTTTTTGACAATCACATAAGGTGTTTTTCATCGTTGATTGTCACTAATGAAACATGTATTCTTGACTTTTTTTTAATATTCTGTCGAAAATAACAATTCAAGGGGACTTTACATATCTTTGTTTGTTGTGGGATCGTACCTAATATAAAAATTTAAGATATAAAAGAAAAGATAAATTCATAATTATTTATATATAATCTACCACTCTTTAGATGAAATATACTCAAATAATGCACAAGTTGATGTCGCAAGACCAAGATATTCTTCGTACTCTAAATCACAGTTGTATATGGAAAAATTAGTACATCTCTATCAAAAAAGTCTAGTTCAAAATTATAGAGGATGAGGTCTAAGCCTTAGCCTCTCCTACAAGACAATGACTTTCCAAAAATTGGGCTCCAAATAGACTGTTAAATTTGTATTTAAGTCAATTGACAAAATTAGAAATTTTGAGATTCAAAGTTAAAGTCGAGTTCAAGTGATAAGAGCGAAATCTTGTCGAGCAAATGACTTGGTTTTGAGATTTTTCGGGTGGGAAGGATGAAATCTTTTGATTCCTTTCAAAAAAAAAAAAAAATCGTTTGAGATTCAGCTCAAATCCACGTCTAGACACTTTAATGACCATTTTTTATTATGCAAACATGGATGGTTAAGACTTTCTAATAGTTTTGTTCGGTCTCTTATTTTATTTCATTTCAAAAAAATAGGGTCTTTTGTTATTCTTTATTTTGCGATTTTAATAAAAGTAAATATTAAGGTTAACATAAGTCATTGCCTTGTGTAACAAATTGTTGTCCCCCCTCCAAATCGTTAATTGTTCATAGAATTAACGAGTTTTTGGCTTGACATTTTGAATTTTCCAATCTAAATCTGTATTCATAGAAATCAACGATTTGTTGATAATCGAATTTCTCAGGCTTCACTCCACCAACGAGATGTATACATATACAACATCAGTGTCAGAACATTGCATCTCGATCCGACTCAATTAATTCTTATGTTAGCAAACTTGATAAGAACGACCGGCCAAGTACCAGAAAAAGAAAAAGAAAAAGAATTATGGATTAAAATCTTTGTCACGCATTCAAAATTCTGTACAAAAGCATGCCAAATTAATAATGCAAGTTGTTATCATGAAAGTGACTTGTTAGCATCGCATGCTGCAGTCTGTGTCTTAAATTTCAATCAAACAATTTCAGTCTCAGATTTCTGCAGTGAATATATACAAAGAGATTTCATCTTGGATCACGCGTACAACTCTTTAATTGAATTTCATTCATATTTTGATCACGTAAAACATTTGTCAGAAAACACACCTCAGTTCAGAAATATATTGTCTTTTTCTAAGAGAATTTAATTTAGAGAAAACGGGTACAATTTTTTGTAAAAGTTAGGCAGGTTTTAAGTGTGTTGGTTCTACGACACTTTTCATAGGATACGCAACCATCGGAAGGTGAAGAAATCGTGGCATATATATGTGCGTCCCGTGTCTATCTTTTAATGACACATTTGATATGTTAAGGGGTAAAAATCCCACATCGAATAAAGATGAAAATATAGACCAATTTATAAGAGTTTGGACTACTCATCTTAATAATGTTGACATTTTAAGATGAAATCTCAAATCTTAACATGGTATCAGAGCCCATTATGCTCCAACGAGCGATTCGATCCCGTTAAAACTCTAAAATGAGCACGTGGATTTCAAGATTGGTCTGCTCAAATGAGCCACCATCTTGCGGGGGCATGTAAATATAGACCAATTTATAAGAGTTTGGACTACTCATCTTAATAATGTTGACATTTTAAGATGAAATCTCAAATCTTAACATGGTATCAGAGCCCATTAAGCTCTAACGAGCAATTCGATCCGATTAAGACTCAGAGAAATTGAGCACACGGATTCCAAGATTGGTCTGCTCAAACGAACCAACCATCTTGCGGAGACATGTTAAGGGATAAAAATCCCACATCGAATAAAGATGAAAACATAGATCAATTTATAAGAGTTTGGACTGCTCCTCTTAATAAGGTTGACATTTTAAGATGGAACTCAAAATCTTAACATGACATGTTAAATTATTTAGTCGACGATAACAGATATTGAAGTTAGAAAATTACGAAAGAGAAAATGTTAATTTTTTGATTGAAGAATTGATAAGAATATAATGTGTGGTAGTTAAATATAAGAAAATCACATTTGGTTTAAAGTATTGGACAAAATTAGACAATACAAAAATCATATTTTATTTTATTTTTCTTTCATAATATGGTCTAATAATGTACACTAGTTCGTTTTACCTAATAAGCTTTAAACGTATGCTCCATAGTGGGAAACTTTAAGTTTAATTGCAAACAAACGTGTTCAAACTCGAATATCACTCAACACCAAGTTCTTGATTTTCAATGATAAAAACCGAAAAGAATCCTCTTTTCGTCTCTTACTCAACCTAAAATAAATAGCGATCGAGAATCCCATTTTCGTGTTCAAAACATTGTCCGAGTTCTCACAAACTATCAGTCGACGTAATTTTCCTTTGTTATTCTCACTTCTTGTAGTGCTCTATGCCAAATATGTAATAGGGATGGCTAATTTTTTCTAAAACCAGATTTGTTTGAAATTTTACTCTACTGGTAAGATTTCCGGTTAGGAGAAAATTGGCGGTGTGAGTGATGGTATGACACCGAAAGTGAAAGTACATACCTTTAATACAATTCTTTTTTCTTCTTTTTGGGGTTGTGCAGAATAAAATATCTACACTTTATTCCTATTGAACAAACCAAATTATACTCCGCAAGCTCAATTCTATACATTCTACTGGATAATCATTTGTTCCATCCAAGAATATAAATTAAAAATTAGGTCGACGCCACTATCTTGGATGTGCACAAGAGTACTTTGATGGAAAGTTACAATTTATTGTTTTGAGCTTGAGGGAGAAACTTTCCTTTCTCATTTCTATCGACATGATAGATGAAAGAGTTCAACCTATCATCTATTTTGAACATTATGTATGTGTCGAACTTTTCATAAAAATGCCTCCCAATTGCATGTGACTAGAGACTTAAAGGTGTTGATTCAAAGGATCTATCGTGACCTAACCGTAAAAGTAGAATCATATAATAAGGTACTATGATTTTTTATAAGTAACTAATTAAGAAATGGAAAAATACTCGGTTTTGCAAAAAAAAATATGCACCGAAGTTAGCCTATGGATCAAAGCTTGAAGGCGATATTAGCCTATGGAGACTAATTTAGTTTAGAGCTTGGATTAGATCGGAATAGATTCATAGGATGGCAACTGAACAAGGAACATTGATCGTTATGTTTGGATGAAAGGGCATGACTTTTAGTTGACATTTAACTAGAAAAATATGTATGGCAATTGGCAAGTAAAGACAGAATTAAGCTGTTAAAGAATCACCATCAAACTTCAATGAGAGTGGGTGAGCAATGAATTTCAAGGCCCTTCAAGAAACAGATGATCCCCACCCCCCACCCCACCCCAACCCCACCAACCCAAAAAAAAAAAACCCACTGGACCTTCGGATATTGGGAGAAAATTAATAGAGACTGCCTTGTGTTCGCTTTACATTCTGGCATTTTGATTTCTTCGGTAAGTAAAAAAATTATGAAATTATTGTGTAACGGAAGTTGTACTTACTTCCACTTTTATCGCTTTCATCCTCTGGTCCTGTAGACGTAATATGGTCTGAAGGTGAGGTAATCACATACATCCTCTGACTCTTTATCAATAAAATGGGGTTGGGGAATTCAATCTCCCCACAGATTCTTGGTGGAGGCCTGAAAACCTCGATTAGGCTCTAATGGTGTTTCGATAAAAAAAAAATAAAAAAAAATAAAGTGAAAAAGTTAAATTGAAGGGATGGGATGAATCTTTTATGAATCATGCTATGTGTACATAATGATGTACACATAGTCTTACACCCCCCTCACATGGAGGGGGGCCCACACACAATAAAATATTCGTGGGCCCCTCTCCATGTGAGAGGGGTGTAAATCATTATGTACACCACAAGGTGTACAAGTAGATTACACATGGAGGGGGGGCCCACACACAATAAAATATTCGTGGGCCCCCCTCCATGTGAGAGGGGTGTACATCATTATGTACACCACAAGGTGTACAAGTAGCTTTATTCATCTTTTATTCTCTCTTGAAATATATATATATATATATATATAGCCGCCTTAGAGTCATCAAAACAAACCTCTATAAACTTGAAGCTTTTTTTTCTGGTATATCTGCCTTTCCATTCATTTCATCACCTATTCTTTCCAAGTACCAAAACCTATTTTTTTAGCCTGAAATTGAATCTTCTTCCCATTCATTTCATCACCTATTCTTTCCATATAACAAAACCTATTTTTTTAGCCTGTAAAATTGAATCTTCTTCAAGACCCTTGACAAGATTTCAGCTCAGGAGTTTCAACCTTTTTCTGAAAGTTTTCTTTTTATATAGTTATCTTGGAGCTCTAAACAGGTGTATCTTCTGTAAATTTATCTCCACTTTTGAGCTTAGTCTTTTTTGATTTTAGCTTTCTTTGGACAGTAGGATCTTGAAAATAAACTAGCAAGGTTTTTCGGGATTACCAGCAGCAGGAGTATCAGGTTTAATTAAAATCTTTATCTGTCTACATATATAATGAGAGAAAGAAGACAATCCAACACTGAACATGGAAATATGGAACAAAAAGGGCAAATGAAGGGCAAAGGAGTAGAAGGAGAAGTAGTGCAAGTTCAAGGCGGTCACATTCTCCGGTCAACTAGACAGAAGGACCGGCACAGCAAGGTTTACACAGCAAAAGGCCCGAGGGACAGAAGAGTTAGGCTTTCTGCTCACACTGCAATACAATTTTATGATGTTCAGGACCGATTAGGCTACGACCGGCCTAGCAAGGCAGTCGATTGGCTTATGGAACAGGCGAAAGACGCTATTGATGAACTAGATGGGCTACCTCATAGGCAACCGAACAATACTTCAGTAGCTCAAAATTCAGAATCTAATCCAAGTTCAAATGGGACAAAAGTTAATATACAACCAGAATCTTCATTTAACATTCAATCAGAACCTGACAAGGAATTCATGACCACGATGAAATCGTTCTTCCAAACAAGTTCTGGGGTGGATTCATTGATGAATTATCAGAATTTCCCACATGATATAATATCAAAAGCCTCATTTCAGGCTAAAGACCTTGGCCTTTCACTTCACATATTGCAAGACCAACATTCGAGGCCTTCCACTAATCCAGAACCATCTGGTTCAACATTTCAGGATAATTTCCAAAGCATGGATAGTTGGAGTGCCAACGGAAGTGTCGAAAATAGGGTTGGATTTCTTGTTGACTCACATGCAATGCCCCAAGTCCAACAAGCATTTTTCTCCCAGGACATGCCATTTTCTCATAGGGAACTCCTTCAATACAATTACTCAAACTTGTTTCAACATAATCCACAGCCAAGTATTCGCCAATATTCAGATGCGGGTAGCCATTTTGAGTTTGGTTTTCAAGTTCCAGCTAGAATTCATGGAGACAATGAGCCAGAAACCCGAAATTGAATGAACACAGATTTCTTTCCATCATCAGGTGCTCAAAACAAAATGGAAAATTCCCTTATTCAATTTACAATTAATTCTTACTTGTGTTGGGAATTTTTTATTTTTTTATTTTCCTTTTGATTTGTTTCATTTTGCATGCTTGATAATTTTCCAGGACGTTTGATAATTGTGATTCCAATCTTTAAAAGTTTACAAAAACTCAATAGCAAGATTAGAAAAGTTCAAATGGCTTAAGTTATTTTACGCTATTGATTTATGTTGATTCATGTTTTAATTAGCTCTTTTTTTTTTCTGCTGATTTTGTTCTCCTGTCTTCCATTTACATTTTTGCATCTCAAATTTCTTTATTTAGAGGATGTTTGGTGGGGATTAAAATTAGATTTTTAGTAGATTGTGATAGAAGTTTTTGAATTGTGTGGTTGAAAAGTTGTGGGACCCATGAAAGATGTGATTAATATTGATTGTTTGATTTTGATTTATATTAAAATCTGATTTTAATTCGAAACAAACATGACCTTAATTGTCTGTAACAGTACCAGGATTAAGTCAGCTTGCATTTTTCATATTTGACAATAAAATTCAAAAATTACAATTTATGCTGTGTAGTATAATTAACTTCAACGATTGTTTATTTTCTTATAATTTTTCATAACCAATAATTTCTTGGATACGGATTCGCAAGAGTTGGATTTATTAATTTTATTGTTCGAAAATTAGTTTACACATTCTAATTGTAGATATAAAAAAATAAATAAAATAACAAATAATGGGTTGGGTCAATTTAAATAACTAGCCCAATTAAATTTACAAAATTAAAGCCTACTAAGACCCATAAAATTTTAAAAGCCCGTCCCACTATTTCAAAATTCACAATTATTTAAGTATAATCAATTCTAATTGAATTAATTGAGTATCATAACCAATAATTTCTTGGATACAGATTCATAAGAGTTGGATTAATTAATTTTATTGTTCGAAAATTAGTTTACACATTCTAATTGTAGATATAAAAAAATAAAAAAATAAAAAAAATAACAAATAATGGGTTGGGTCAATTTAAGTAACTAGCCCAATTAAGTTTACAAAATTAAAGCCTACTAAGGCCCATAAAATTTTAAAAGCCCGTCCCACTATTTCAAAATTCACAATTATTTAAGTATAATCAATTCTAATTGAATTAATTGAGT
>CAIGRT010127516.1:0-20432 GCA_903798405.1 Fraxinus platypoda
CTAAAGCTCGTTACAGTAGTCAATTTAGTCGCTTAATGGATATGGTCTGCACATAAGATGCTATAACGAGAAAAGCGGTAAAAATAATATATGCTAACATTCAGGAGGAGAAAATAATATTTATCACATATTTGAGCTCATTTTTAGGTCCTACAAATTATTCAGATTTGACTTTCATCTGTAGGGATCATACTTATATAACAAGTGATGTTTCACATGTCATTTCTCACTAATTTAAGGTTTGGAGTCATTTTCACGAGAAAATAGTGGCACATTACACACATGAGTCATTTATACACCTTACTCTATCTTGAACTTAACTGCGTATGTGGAAAAATCTTTTTGATAATGCTATACTTGTGATTGTATGCATGATTTTGATTATCGAGGTGTCGGGAGCTTAAGTTGTTTAGATTAAAGTTTTATTTTTTTAAAAAATTTGATACTATTTTTCTTAAGGTTTTTTTAGTGCTGTTTCTATCAATTAAAGTTTTTGGTGCTACTTCTCTTAATTTTTGAAATTGGAGGACTAATTTTGTCACTTGAAGTTTTTGGTGCTACTTTTCTTAATTTTTGAATTTGGAGTGCTATTTCTGTCAATTGCACTTTCGCTAGCTTAGCGCTAGCCCTCGCTCGAGCGACATCAGCAGAAGCTGCCTCGCTTGTTTATGGCTCGAGGGTCGCTCGAGCGACAGTGAGTAAGTTTGTGGGTTTAAGGATTTTCACGCGTTTTTTTCTCCATTTTTCATCTGATTTCTTGCCAAAAATTGTCACCCACGCTAAATTGAAGGTTTACCCACACATAAAACACTTGAAATCATTCATTGAACGTGCCATTTCATCAAAACATCAACCTTCAAAGGTCATTTCGAAATTCTTGATTTTTTCGCATGTTTTGTGATTTTCTTTGAATTTTTTTCATTGTTTGACAATTATTGAGTGCGTTTTGACATTGCATTTCATGCTTAGGATCATGTGACAGAATATCATCAATCTTTGTACGATTTTACCTCACATTGAGCATTTTGGGACAAATTTAGCGTGATTTCTCTCGAAGTTCTTAATTTTGTTTTTGTTTTTGTTATTTGTTCATATTGGATGTCAATTGGCTGGTTGAGGATGAGCCTTGGGGTTGTTTGAGATTTGTTGTTTGGTGTCGTGGTTGTGGATGTGGTTGGTGATTTGGGGGTGTTGAGATTTGTTGTTTGGTGTCGTGGTTGTGGATGTCGTATGGGATAGCATGTTGTTGGTTGGCGTGTGCGGTGTGTTGGTGTCGTGTTCATGTTGGCATCGCACGGTGACATTACGTCACCATGCCCTGACGTCGCGTCACGTGTCATGTCTAGGCATTACTGCATGTCGTCATGCATTTAGGTTAGGGCACGTTGCATGTTACTATCCTTGTCTCGTTTTGTGTGCATTAAATGCATGCCATGCATATCACGAGTTCATCTGTCACTTGTCGAGGTTTTAATGATTTTGTGATTCAATTCTTTTAGATGCCGCCCAAGAGAGCACGCACTACTACTTCTACTCATAGTACTTCGACTGCATTTAGTCGAACTAGGTTCGTTTCTACTGTGGCTCAAGATGTTTTTGGGTCACAGTTTTCTTAGCCCCCCGTCCTTTTCGAGCGCGAGGTCATTATGTCTGACATGTCCCCCGACCTCGCTGCCATTTTCACTTCTCGGGGCTAGGAGCCTCTTCTTGTTGATTTGTTACCCCCGTCGAGTCTTCTTGTTCAAGAGTTCTACGCTAACATCCATGATGCTAGCGGCTCTTCTTTTCGGGTTTTTCTTTGGGGTCGGGTAATTAAGATTATTCCATACGTTATATCCATTGTTATTCTCATTCCGAGAGTCGTCCACCCACTGTTTCCATATCTTATCCCCGATTCACTTCCCTCGGACACTGTAGTCCGATCCACGGTGTTTAACACACCGGTTGATGGTGGTCCTGGTGCGATGCGCACGGTTCTTTACCTACTGATCGACAGATTTTGTTGCGCATTGTGTGCACAAATCTGTGGCCAGTTTCTCACACTTCTTCATTGCCAATAGAGAAGGCTCGTTTCCTCTACGCCCTACTGCATGTCGATTCTATTGATCTTCCTACTTTCATTTGTCAGCAGATCTTGAGGGCTTTTCGTACGACGGGTATGAGAGTTGGGCTTCCCTATGCGTGTCTTATTCGTAGGTTAGTAACTTCCTTAGGAGCTAGTTTCCCTAAGGGAGGTCCGAGACGGGTCTCCAGGTAGATAGGCCATACCACTATCGCCCAGAGTCGGTCTCATGCTTCATCCGAGCCAACACAGCTAATTGACCCGATTGTGCCGACTGATCCCATCGATGACCTGATCTCTTTTGACCGGTCCGATTTTCCTTCTGCTCCTCCACCCTCCGATATCTCGTCCACTTTTTCGGCTCCTCCTCCTTCTGCATCAGTAGCTCCTCCTCCTCCCGAGTCTGCTCCTTCTGCGTCTGCTCCCATCGACCATCAGTCGCTATTCTGGGACAGATGATCGTGCTTCTCGAACAGCGGGCTCGTATGATGGCAGAGATTACCAGCCGAGTTCGCTACACTGCGAGGTATTGTTGGCTACATTCAGCGTGGACTACGATGAATTCGTCGCCTTGGGATGATGCTTCTGAGGAGAGTACGGACTTCGATGATGCCGATGACGCTGCTGGTGCTTCATAGAGATAGGCTTACCCCTTGTCATTGTGTGATAAAAAGGGGAAGTAGATGTTGTAGTTGTAGCAGTATGTTGATAGGGTGATGGTAGATAGTAGTTTTTGTTCTTGGTGCTTACATGATGTATCTACTATCTGGATGCAATTCTTTTTAATATATATATATAAAATGATTTTTGACTCAAAGAATTTCAGTTCGCTAAATTCAGTTTTTGATGTTTTCGTAGTGTCAATGTTTTGTTTGGTATGTTGGGTTCCATTGATACTATGTCTGAGTTTAGCTATGAGTTACAACTATTTTAAATGATTCTTACACTTAAACTGTTTGAACTATATTTATTATTAATCATGTTGTTCACACATTTTACACTGGGTATTTGAGTTGTTTATTTCAGGATACATGTACTGAAACTAAAATGAGGATTTTGTTCAAGACGGATTTAAGTTTAAGTCATGNGTATTTGAGTTGTCTATTTCAGGATACATGTACTGAAACTAAAATGAGGATTTTGTTCAAGACGGATTTAAGTTTAAGTCATGTTTTTGAGTCTGTAATTTTTATTTGACTACTGCCTTGACTTAATTTGTAGTTTTGTCACAGAATGCCAAAAATGGAGTTTGTTAGGTTTTAGATTACTTGTAATTGGCGATTTTGTGAACAAAAAGACTGAAATTGACATATTGTAATAATTCAAGAAGTAATGTGCAAATACGTTGAAGATAGTTTTTTTTAGGTCTAGGGTTTGAGAATGTCAAAAGGAGGAAAACGGCGCGGATTTTCGCTGGACTGTCACCAAGGTTTGGCTCGATCTACAAAAGTAGAAACTCCATCGCTTGACTGTCATCTTACCTTCGCTCGAGCGACAGTCTGTCGCTCGACTGTTGCTGAGCTCTCGCTCAAGCGACGCTTTATTCGGAAAAGTTTTATTTCGCAATTTAAATGTTTTTTCCATGGCCCATCTGTTTTAGACCCTACATATAAATACCAAAACAGTTCTGTACGAATGTTTATGAGGTTGAACATATAGAGAAAAAGACTATAGAGTGAATCCTTCATGTTTGATTCTTTCAACCTTCATCTGTAAGTGTTTTGGTTAGAAAAACATCAGATTCAATATCCATATACCAAAAACCAAACTTGCTACATATCTGTTAAAGGTACTGAAGATCGAGGAAAACGACTGGAGTTCCAGTCTGTGAAGAACGGCTTGTTCTTCGTGATCCACATGAGATAGGCGATTCAACCAAGTTAGGGGCTGCTGCAGGATAGCGGAGTTCCAGGAGAGCGTTGATTATTGCAGCTGGAATTGGTGCAGGGGAGTACAGAATTCAGTAGAGCAGTCAGAATTGCAGGTAGGAGATTAGATAGTTCGTGTCGTCGTCTAGTCTGGTAGACTGTAAGTCTTGAATCGTTTATAGTGGATTGTTTGGCAAAGCATCCGAAGTTTTTCACAATTGGGTTTCTCCGTGATCATACCGTTGTTCGTTTACTGATTTATATTATGAATGTATGATCTGTGGTATTTAAACTTATGATTAAATTGAGGGCATGATTAACCATCTAGAGATAATTAATTGGTGATTTGTTGCTAATTAGTTAATAAGATTTTAAATTCCGCATATTACANTCATACCATTGCGTTTACTGTTTTATATTATGAATGTATGATATGTAATATTTAAACTTAGGATTAAATTGACTGTGTGATTAACCATCTAAAGATAATTAATTGATGACTTGTTGCTAATTAGTTAATAAGATTTCAATTCCACATATTACACCTATTCACCCCCCTCTATGTGTTGTTAGGGTCGAACTTGCGTTTTTCAATTTCTAAACATTACAGATGAAGTCATTTTGGACAGTTTCCATCCACAATTTCGTTAGTTGACTAAAAATTTATCTTTGACCACATCTTTAATATTTTAAAAGGGGACAAAAGAGTAACTTTCTATTTTTCACACTAAATAATTAAACTAATTAAAATTTTAAAAATAAGGAATAAAAAAAACAATCGTCTTCTTCTTCCCACACCCCACCTCCACCTCCACCGCCACCGCCACCGCCATCGCCATCGCCACCTTAAACCCAAAATCAATCACTCGACCACCGCCATCTCCACCTCTCGTCGGGATCTGTGACTAAGCTCTAAAATTGTTTTGCACTTTTAACACAGTGCAAAAAGAAGATTTTTGTTCTAAAATTGTTCTGTACTTTATCCAATAAAGAATCATAAAACAGTCAATCTATAAATGAATCAGTTAAGTCCTTTCTCCATCTTAACTTCATCTTTGAGCATCTTTGTGTCAATTCAATTTCCATCTTCCACCCTATTCTCAAATGAACACAAGTTACACAATAAAAGTGAAAAACTATCCATTTTTTTTTTCGAAAAGCAGATAAAAAGTAAGCACTAATATTTTAGCTTGAATTTTTTCAGTGCATCAAAGTTGCTTGAGGTATAAAATTTGAAACACTCTTTCCAAACGGTAAACAATTACACGAGTGAGAAACCCGTGCTAACTGATAATTTATGGCACCACATTTCTACATCACATATTTTCCATTAGAATTAGCAACATTATAGAGGTGGTCGGTAGCAGGTGGAGTGGAGGTGGAGGTGGCGGTGGTCGGGCGATTGATTTTGAGTTTGATGTTGGGGTGGGCGTGGAGGGTGAGAGGAAGAAGACGATTTTTTGTAATTTCTTATTTCTTATTTTTTAAAATTTAATTAGTTTAATTATTTAATGTGATAAATAGAAAGTTGCTCTTTTGTCACTTTTTAAAATATTAAAAATGTGGTCAAAATTAAATTTTTGGTCAACTGAGGGAATTGTGGATGGAAACTGCTCACAAGAACTTCACCTACAACGTTTGGAAAGATTGGGGGTGACGGTTGCAACAAATCAAAGGTCTGAATAAAGTTTGCTAGTGTTTCAAATGTTTGAGACTTTTGCTGCAGTTATCCCTAAAAATAAATATTCTGTTTACTTTGTTGAGTCTTCTAATATATGTCATGCTAAATTATGACATGTTAATTTTAATATTTTGTGAAAGTTAGTAAGTTTATATTTACTGTTTGCCTTTTCTACTTATCAGAATCGTAAGTGTAAAATGTGTATAGAGTCTAAGTTAAACCAAAATATCGTCTTATTCGACTGAAAGGAACATAAATATGTAGAGTTAATTCGCTATGATATCTATTACTTGAAGTTTGTGTAAACTAGAAGTGGTAAAAAGTAGTTTATTTTTTATAGATGATTGCATAAGATACTGATTGTCTATTTATTAAAGAGTAAAGACGAAGTTTTAGAAGTTTTTAAAGACGGTAAGAATGAGGTCGAGAATCTGTAATGACCCAACTTTATGTCCAAACCATTAACTTATTACATATTGTCCACTTTGAGAGAGTGTCTACCTTCTTACCCATTACAATTTTTTATCGCATCTCCTAGAATTCGAACTCAAATTTTTTATCTTGTGAGATATTTAAGTTGAATTTGGTACCAATTAGACCTCTATCTCCAAGTTATTGACTCATTACGTTGTCCGCTTTTGAAAAGCACCCGCACTCTTAATTTTCCTCATTATTTCTTAACATTTTCTCAGTATTAAACCACACACTTTTCAAAAAAAAAAAAAAATATTTTTTACAAAATCACTTCTCAAAAAAATCAACTTTAAAACGATTGCTTAATTACTAGAAAGAGCAATTGAAAAGGCATGTGATTGAGCGTATCACTAGCAGAATTGAGAGTGAGCACGTGTCTAAGTATTCTTATTTTTGAACAAGCAATTAATGTCATAGCCACCACACATTCTCTTTTCGTTAAGAAATAAGAAGATTGCTCGTCATACTTCTTAAAGTTATCGATTTCTAAGGGTTCATTTGGTCCACTCAATTACGTCAAGAGGATGACTAATATTACCAACTCAAGTATTTCCAAAGTTCTAACATGACTTTTTTTTTTTTTTGTATATTAATTATATTGCATTTAAATCACATTTACAAAATTATTTTTTGAAAATTCAAATAATTATATTTCAATACCTCATAAATAAACTTAACTGATAAACTCGTCTATTACCCAGCTCCTGTTTGATGCATATTCTTTCAAAACTAACGCACATTTTCCATCACATAAATAACTTTTTCTTATTTTTTAATCATATATTTTTCATCATATTACTATTTAAAATACATTATTTCATCAATAATCCATCAAACACCCCCCTAATATTTCCGTTGCATCTTTTGAATTCAATACATATGTTGATTAATGACTTGTTTGGTAAAATAAATTATACCAAATAACCCCTTAGTTAATTTTCTTATATATGTATTTGCTTTTGGTGGGCCCATTCAACAAAACGTAATCCCAATAGGGTCCACGATACTTGAGCTTTTCGATTTTGACAATTAGGCCTACGGTCTATTTACTAATTACATAATAATTATGTTTAGTGTCCGTGACGGTGACTTTAGTTTTTCCCCCCTGAAATCCGCCTCTTCTCGCCCTTTTTGAGCCGTCCGATCATTGAAATCAACGGCTGATTTTTGTCCCAATTCTCATGCTCCCCACCAAATCCTGTCTGTTTGAGTTGCCACGTAGGACTTTTAATTCTGTTTGGTATCCAAGACCTGCCACGTCATTTCCTAATCTCACGACACAGGTTCATCTGTAATTAAAGTCTAGCCGTCCCCGGTGGACCCACATGTTTAGAAAAAGAGACTACTAGTCCCTACTAAATGCTCTGCACCACTAATCAATAAGACCATAATTTTATTTATCTATCATTAGACGATATTGTAGACTGAGGTAAATTTGGAAGATGTGTTAACCATGGAATTATGTTCATATTTTGGTGCGACGCCTCATTTCCGTCGTCACAGGTCAAAATCACTAAACTAAATGAAAAACATGTGAGACAGGTTATACATCTTGCAAGTCTTTTTTTTTTTTTTTTCTTACCATGCTTTGTATCCATACTTCACGACAAGTCGATAAAAATGGTTGAAAAGTGGCATGTGGAGTTAGTCTAGTCGACCCTTAGCTCGACCTACAATGGACATCGTCATACATTGATTAAGTTGATGAGCATTTTATGAAGATAGCTCTACCATTTTTCTGTGAGTAAATAATGTAAAACTCAATGCATGTTATTTCTCTATCCTATATCACAATTTTGGCATGCGGCGATACTCACCTCAGTATAAACTATTGTTAAGTTGCATGTGGCATGGTGACTATTCTTCTCAATTGAGTTCTATATGTGCCACGTGATCGTCATGCACACGAGAAATACTTTTCTTTTCAAAAATAAAATCAGAAAAGAAACGTGTTCTCGATTGATTCTACTTGTGCCACGTGATCGTCATGCACATGAGAAATACTTTTTCTTCAAAACAATGTGAACTAGAGTTACTATTATACTATTTCTAACCTAATGTAATTTTTTTATTAGGTCGAGGAGCATTTTACTAAGACGTGCCCACCATCTTCTTTGTTAGTAGATGATGTCTACTCAATTTTGATACACGACGATATCTCATCTCATGTAAATTATTGTTAAATTGTATGGGGTATGACTATTCTTCTCGATTGAGTTTTACTTGTGTCACGTGGTCGTCATGCATGTGTTTTCTTTTTCAAAATTAGAATCGAAAAAGAAATGTAGACAAGGGTTAATACCATTCTTTCTTAGTTTGTCTGTTATTTGAGATTGATTACAAAAAAATAAATATTTTACTTAAAAAATCTTGATCCTAATATTAATTACATATACTTTATAAATTTCAAATGGTTAAAAAAATGTGAAACCGAAAATTAATGAATATTGACCGGGGGCCGGGCCGACAAATAATGCGGTCACCTAGATTCCTTGTGATCGTCATGTTGCTTTTACCAAGGTTCACTGTTTCTACCGGCTATTACCGGTGACCCCACACCAGCCCTATAGGGCTCTGTTTGTTTATTTTTTAATAAATACTTTTAAGTGGCCCTCACTAAATGGGATTATTATACTATAATATTCAAACAGTGCCTTATTTTAGTGACAATGTGGAAGCTTGTGGATGAAGGAAAAAAGAATTAAACGTGTCGGTAAATGTTGAATTTATCGCACGGCTGAGAGAAAAGACACGTTGGCAAGAGGGGATTATGGTCGTTGATGGAGTAGAAAATGAAGGGTCGAGATTGAGTTGGGTGAGAACAGAAATGGATCTGAGCCTTCCACGAGGGTTTGGAGAGTGTGAAATAGCCTTAAGAGATGGACATATGATAAGATTGAGAGGCAGAGGTAGAGAGAGAGAGAAAGTGAGGGGGGATTAGTGAAAAGAATCCATTTGACAGAAGATCTTGGAAAAAATTGGTATTTTTTTGTTGGTTTTTTTATCTATGGTTTCTCCGGAGGGTGGAATGAATCTTAATTTTCCGGCGAGTTTCATTTCATTTTTTTTCTGGTGAATTTTGCTGTAACTAAAACCTGGTGAGATTTTCAGATTTGTAGCTAAATTTGTGATTACAGAGAATAGACAAGTCAGTGATGGACAGAAACAGAGAGGGCCGTAGAGCTAGTATTGTGGGCTCTAATGGCTTCAACAGAAGGAGACCCAGGACCAACAGTCACAGAGACTCCCCTGGTACCCGTTTTTACACAGATCTGATTCAGTTTATCACAAAGATTTGATCTTTTTTTTTTTCTTGTTTTAGATATTGATTTTGTTAAAGATTTGAGCTGTTTTGTTGCAGATGAAGATGGTGGATTAGAGTTTCAAGAATCCGTCAGATTAAGAGACAGAGTAAAGAAAGATCGAGATCGAGATCGTGAGAGGGAGAGAGAAAGAGAAAGGGAGACTGAAAGAGAAAGGGAACGGTCCAGTAGGAGCAAGAGAAGAAGAGCTGAGAGATTGATGAATAATAGAGAAGACGGAGGAGATGACACTTCAGAAGAAAGCATGGATGACGATGAAGTCTATGAAGACGAAGAAAATATCCCCTCCACCACCACCATCGGTGGTGGTGGTGTGAGGCCGCCGCCGCCGCCGCCGCAGGTGTCTAGTTTCGTTTCCAACCACCACCACCATAGCCACCTTAGCAACCAACATAATAGTCACAGTCAGCAGCATAATATTAGTAGTAACAACAATATTAGTAATAATCACCATCTTCAGCATAGAAAAAGCTTTCCTCCTGCTGCTGCTTCTTCGTCTTCTTCAAAGGTTTTCAGAGGAGCACCTGTTTGGAAGGCCGGTGATGAAATGATTGGCGTTTCCGTTCCCAGAAAAGCTCGTTCTGGTATTTTTACTTCTTCTTGATTTGTGTTTGTTGATGATTTTTGTTAAAGATCCGATTTTGATGGGTTTTTCTGCCATTTTTGGATTTTTTGCAGCATCTACAAAGAGGTCTCACGAGTGGGTTTCAAGCAGCAGCAATAACAACGGTGGGGTTGCCGGAGGAGAGCAGATTCTCCGGCAGGCTTCGACTTCTCCAGCGAGACAAGGTCTTGCTTCAACCTCAGCGCCATCGGCAGCAGCAGCGCCAATGTCTCCTTCGTCGTCCAATGTTTCGATTAGAAAAAAGCTAGTTAGTATTTGAATCATCACTATATTCTTGTTCTTTTGCAAGAAATTCCTTGTTAATGACAAATGGCCGTTTTGTACGTTTTGCTGTGCAGAAACTTGGTAACTGTAACGGGCAGAAGCTAAAGCCGCCGCAGGCATCATCAAAATCCAGTTCTTTGAATCCCGAGGATCTGGAGATTGAAATTGCTGAGGTGTTATCTGGGTTGAAGACCCAACCACAAGGCCCTTCTTCCAAGAAAGAGGATTCCAGGGAAGTTAATAGATCAAGCATAGATGGTAAATTGTACGTTTCTTCTCCGATCTCCAATTCTACAATGGCTAACAATCCGATTTTACCTCCGACTTCTAGCCCCCTTTCAGTTGTTGGTAAGTTTTCCGATCGAGTTTATCTGTTCATGTATAAATGAGTTTAATTGCTGAAAATGTTTGTGTGTTCATGTTTTTCCAGCTCCAAAGAGAAAGAAACCGAGACAAGTATTGGAGAATCTGAACTCTGGTTCTCGTAGCAGCCCCAGTTCTATGGATCAGAAGCCGAGGAGCGAGACTGCCTCTCCTAATCTGGAGAAAATCCTGGGATCTGCGGCTGATAATGGGTATGATATGGGCAATTTGGTCAATTCTCAAGTAGTAGTGGTGCAGCCACCGGAGCCTGTACTGCCAGATGCCGTGAAGGTGGGATCGGAATCTAAACCGGTGGCTGAAGAATTGAGGGAGAGCAGAGATTCAGCTACGAAGGAGGAGGTGAGTTCACCAGAGAAGAAGGAATATCCTGTTGTGAGGTTAGAGGGTAATAATCCTGAGGATTTGACAGCGACAGCTTCAGTTTCTTCTCCAGGGATTAAATTGTAAGTACCCAAAAAAAATTGTTCTTTTGAATGAGGAACTTTCAAATTTATGTTGATATAATTGTTCGTGTTGTGGTATTGTGAATCCAGGACTTCGATGCTGTCTGGTGCAGAAAATCTGAGGGAATCAAAGTTCGAAATAGATCTAATGGTAAGAATGAGGATCCAGGGAGATCGAATTTTATGCTGATGATTGATTCACTTCTCCATTTACTTGGATTGAATTTCCCATGTAGATCTTTTGAACCCATTTCAGGCTCCTCCTCCACAACTAAAGTCATCGTCAGAAAGTGATGCCAAGATCGAATTAAGTGCCGATCAGAAGTCAGTGCTGTCAAGAGTTGATGCAGTGAGTATTGGATTGATTCTCATTTTTTTGGGATGTTTTGACCTTTGTGGGGGTGGCTAAGATGAATTTCCTATTTTAATGGGGGCAGGATTTGAAGCTGGTTGAAAAGGAAGATGAGAAAGTGAAGGATCAAAAAGATGATTCTACTAATGTGGGATTAGAAGATAAGAAAGGTAAAGGATCTGCTGGAGAAGATAAGGCAATCGAGATTAAGGGAAGGACTATTGCTCTTCAGCTTGATCTGGAAAAGCCTGAAAGAGACGGGAATGCTGTAACAGTTAACAAATTGCATCAGCAATTACCAACTAAAGCTACCAGAGAAGAACCACAATCTGAAAAATCCGGTATTTTTTCGATTCCGTGATCCGAAAACATTATTGGGTTGTGTTTCTCCCCTGATATTGAGGGATTCTTTATTTTTGTTTTAGGTCAATCAACGAGTTCATTGCCTTTGCCAGTATCCATGGCTGGTTGGCCTGGTGAGCTTCCTCAAATGGGGTACGACAGGATTGATCATTGCTTTATATTGCTCATCAATTTCATGTTCAAGTACGAGATCTATGGTTTAATTACTGAATTTTTGCCTAAATAACTCCTATTTTCTCCAGCAGATACATGGCCCCGTTGCAAGGAATTGTATCAATGGATGGAAATGCTGTTACACCAGCACCAATTCAGGTAATACAGTTCATCAATTTTCTATTTTGTGAACTGTGCTTCTCTTCTTTTGTCAAGGTGGATCTATTTGAGTTCATATATTTTTTTTCCCTTTTTTGACCTTGTTAATGTGAATTTCTCAGCCATTATTCTCTCAGCCCCGGCCAAAAAGGTGTGAAACTCATTGCTACATTGCTCAGAATATACGCCGCCACCAGCAATTTGCAAAGATGAATCCCTTCTGGCCTGGCTCTGCCTCGTTGTTTGGATCAAAACCTTGCAATCTTAATGTTGTGCCTTCCGCTGATCTTCTCGGAAACATGGCCATTAGAGGTGTAAATAATGCACCTGATAAGAGGCAGGGTCTTACTAATATCCCCAGTCATATTGGGAAGGAGAAAGGTTCTCAACCTCCTAGTACTTCGGATTCTGCTCAGAGAAAGCAGCAGATTTTGCTACAGCAAGCATTACCCCCTGTGGCACCTAATAATATACTTGTATAGTGCTCTCCTCCCAATTTCGTTGCCATTTACATTTCTTGTTTTCTGGGATTGGGGAATATTTTGTTGAATTTAATTTCTTGTTCAGGGACCGGCTTTTATCTTTCCACTGAATCAGCAACAGGCAGCTGTGGCGGTTGCCTCTGCTCAACCTGCTACTGCAAAGCCTCCAACCACAATGGGCAGTGTAGCTTCACCTAACATCTCCAATTCTGCAGCCGCTAGTTCCTCTGCCACTGCTGGTGGAGCGCCTACTGCTATGAGCTTCAACTACCCGAACGTGCTCACCAGTGAAACCCCATACTTGGCTATCTTGCAGAACAATGCATACCCTTTTCCGATGCCAGCCATGGGGGCCCCAACAAATTATCGAGGACCGCCTTCTCAGGCAATGCCTTTGTTTAATAGTTCTTTCTACTCTTCTCAGATGATCCATCCATCACAAATTCAGCTCCAACAACCACCAGCCTCTCTAGCTCATCAAATGCAAGCTCATCAAAATGCAAGCAGTTCGTCATCTTCCCAGAAGCATTTACAGAGCCAGCACTTGAGGCCGCAAGGCAGCAGTGCCAACGGCGGGAATGGGAGCGAGAACTTACAAAACTTTCAGACGCAAAGGTCCCAGCCTTCTCAGCTACCACAACAATCACAGAATCACCATATAAATCCTCCTCGGGCACTCCACCTTGAGAACGAGTTGTGTGGTGAAGATAGTCCATCAACTGCTGACAGCCGAGGGGCTCGAGCATCAGTGAATATTTATGGTCCGAATTTTTCTGTGCCAATTCACCCGCAGAATTTTGCTTTGATGACTCCTCCGGCTGCTTTGACTGGCGCTACCGCCGGTGGAAGTGTGAACCAGAGTGAGAAGCAGCAACAACCACAGCAGCAGGGTCTAAAGAGCGGAGCAGATTCACAGCCACCCCAGACTTTTCCGATGTCATTTGGTCTGATAAATGGTACTACCACTGGTTCGGTTATTGATATGACGTCCATATCACAAAATCATGCTATCTTTCAGAGTTTCCCGGAAAGGCAAAACATCCAGATGATGGCAGCGAATCAGAATTTCCGAATTTCTGAGGATGGTAGAGGTGGTGATTCCTCTACGACCGACCATGAGAGGAAAGGTCCGGCTGGGAAGAGTGAAGCAGGTGTTGGGCAGTCAATTGTGTTCACGAGAACAGATGTAGCCGATGCATCTGTTTCATCCCGGACCTCACGCCCTGCAACTAAATACAATTTGAGTGCCATCAATCAGAATGCTCATCACCTACAAGCTCAAATTCACCAGCAGCAATTGTCGGCAACTTTGGGTGCTCGGAGTAAAGCACCAACGACCGGTAGTGGGAACATTTATTCTGAGCACTTAAATTCATCTTCATCCACAGTTGCCAAGTTTCCTAATACACTATCCGGGTACCCACAGAACCTTGTTCAAAACAGCAACGTCAGCAGTCCTGTTCAGTCTTCCCAGTGGAAGAGTTCTGTAAGAACATCGACCTCACAAGCTCCATCATCTTCAGCATCATCAATGAAAAATTTTTCTCAGCCGCAGTCCCGAACTCAACAAACGCACACACAGATATCTTTTGGGGGAAATCAGAAACCATCTGCTGCTTCACAAGTGCAACCCCCTCCAAGTAGTAGTAATCAGGCACCGTCTTCTCCCATGATGGTTGGCTCACCTACAACCTCGTCCATCTCCAAAGGACCAAGTGGAAGCCCAAGAAATACGGGTACTTCCACAAGCAGCAAAACAGGACAGGCTTCTTCATTGTCAACGCAATCGGCCAAAAACTCGCAAGCAGTTGCGAGCCAGAAGTCTCCATCAATTCTTGGAAACCCGCATGTCATTTCCTCTTCGAACAGTGGAACAAAACCTCAAATACAACAACAGTCCCAACAACAGCAGTTACTGAAGAATATGCAGCAAACACAATTTTTCTTCTCACATCCATATTCCCAACCCCAACCTCCGCACTCCACTAGTACAAGTTCCACCACTTCAGGCACTAGCGGGTATTATATGCAGAGAAGGCGACCACAGCAACACCAGCAGCCGACCCAGCATCCACCAGGCGCTGCGGCAACATCTTCAACTGCAATGCTGTCTTTGTGCCAGCCGGTTACTCTGGCTAGTACAAGCACTAATGACCCTGCTAAAGCAATTGCTGCAGCCACTTGCAATGTGAAAGGTGGTGCGTTACCAGCCCAAGGCCTTATCCATGCTGCTCAATTTGCTGCACATTCGTCGGGAAATCCTTTACCAGGTTTCTCTTATGTTCACACTGTTCCTGCTGCTGTTCCAGTGAAACCTGCGGAGCAGAAACAACCCGCTGGTTAGTGTTAACATCTTATTTCTAACCGAATTTATGCCTTACATTATTGCAGCCCCATTGTAGGTGAAAAAGGATTAAGCATTTCTAAAGATTTAGAAATAATAATTGGGACTGTAAATTCATGAAGTCCATCACGATTTCTTGACCAGGAAATGATAATTTGCACCCATGGCAGCCTGAGAAGAAATGAAAGATGTTGCCATCAATTTTGCATCACCACGGGAAACTCTCGTGGGAAACATCATCATCAAATGAGCAAACCACAATTTTGTAAGAAGCACAAGGTGAGCCAAGGGATGGTGCTCTTCAAAGTTTTCTTGAAATCGATATTCCATCCCTCGAGAATGAACGTGAATAGATTCAACATCCTTTGTCGACAAACTGAAGGAGCTGATCTTTGATTGGTACACTTAATAATTGATTGCAAAAGACTGGCTATGGAAGGAAATGCTGATGAATGTTTTGTATGTGTTCAAGTAAGTTTACAAGACTCGAGGGAAAGTCCAAGTAGTTTAGAAAATATTCCAGTCTGTTTTGGTGTAGGTAGTAGTGGATGTTCTTTTATTTACATGTATCTTTTGTTGGGAAAATTATTTCCTGAAAGAGGATTGTGAAAAAAAAAACAGTACCTTTTTGGACATATATGTATGTAATGAAGGGTGCATATGTGTATGATGTCTGTGGCGCGTATAAGATCAGTAGCCCTCTCAATTCTTTTTATGAAAATTTGGCCTAGTATTAGTTGTATGATATATATGTTTCTTTTACTTTTTGTTTGTTTGAACCCTGGACTTGGTCCCCGTAGAGGCCGGGGTTGGTGCAATTGCTGTGGTGCTGATGCCATTCTTTCCTTTGGCTGGTTCCAAAAGGTAATGCAATGGAGGGGATGGTGACGTCGAACCGTGGCTGTCCAAGGTTCGAAAATAATTATAACTAACAGTATGTACTGGCTCGCAAAAAACTCAAGTTGGCTAGGTTCGGCTCGACTTGATAGAGTAAATATAGAAATACAGCGAGAGAGTTCATGGTGTAGTGAGGTGGTCCATTTTCTCGATTGCTCTTTTGTCGTTGTGCAAATAAGACTAAAAGTACAATAACACAAGGCCAGCGCCAGATTGTTGAATAAAGATTGGGTTTTGACAATGGCAGATTTTTATACTCATTTATTCACCATCTTTACACGTTGCCCATGTCTACTTCACAGATATCACATTGCTTTATCTATTCTTTATAATTAAATAATGTAAATTTTGAGGATATTTTAATAATATCTTCTGCTTTCTTTATTGGATTATTTTATATATTTCATTTTCAAATATACCTACTGGACTTTGCTGTGGGACCCAGATTAAATTGGCAAGAGGGCCATAGGGTGTTCTGGAGTTGGTGGCACCCAGAAAGTCAGCGGTGGCGATTGGCGGATGTGGCCACAGATCTTGTCTAAATGAATGTTTGGATTATTTTATTTTTATTAAGGGTAAATTAATTTTTATGGGTGGCTGATATCTTCTTTGGGGCCACCTGGCACCTCTTGCACATGTGTATTCCTTCTTAACCGTACTTAAATTACGTGATTTTTTTGAAGATATTTTTTCTAAATAATTGAAGTTGATGAAATATATATATATATTTTTTTATCATATGACAGTTTATTATTCCCACAATTTATAGGATTCATAACTTAAGTTTTTAAAAGTAATATCAAACAAGGTTTAATTTTATTTTTACTTGTTACTATTTTATAATGCGCACTTCAGGGTGTGGCATGCACCAATCTACTTTTTATTATCGTGAGAATCATGTTACAGTGCCAGATTTTTTAATATAAAGTTTGACATAATGTCACTTATATTATTGGACTGTTTTAAATATAGTAAGCTTTTCTATCAAATCATCTTTCGTCATCGCAAATTATGTCAAAGTATCTGTTAAAATTTTCTCTTAAAAGTGACAAAACCCTTATTGCTCCTAATAGTAATGTGCAATATTATTGTCTAGTGACGTATTCAAATTTGCCTCATCTAGTTTTGATAAAGTGGAAGACTTTAGCATGCTTGGGGTGACGTATACTTAAAAATAACTATTAGATATGTAGTTAATTTTAAGGGATAATTGCAGCTACGCCTCTAAACCTTTTAAAACATTGCAGATTTTTCCCTAATCTTTCATTTGTTGTAACCATCACTCAAAACCTTCAAAATGCCGCAGCTATATTGATTTTGACCACATTTTAATCAATTTTAAAAGAACAAAATAATAACTTTATATTTTTCACATAAAATAATTAAATTACTTAAATAAAAAACCAGAAAAAAATAGCAAAGATAAAAAAAAAAAGAGAAAAGAGAAAAATGAATCTTCTTCTCCCCACCCTATCCCTTCTACCCAAAACTAGAAATAATAAACTTGCCAGTTGCCACTGCCATGCCACCACCATCGACTATAATCGGAGGAGCAAAATGAGATGTCCGAATGTAAAGTTAAAGTCACGCTAGCATCAGTCTATGTCGTAGTATGAATAAAGATGTCCAAAACGTTCAATTAGACGAGGAAATAAAGTAAATTTATTTTTCAGTAATGCTATCCAGTACAAGTTGTGCTAACATCAATCTATGTCGTAGTAAGGTAGGTATAATGTCATCCAATGAAATTGAGATGTATTTTCGTTCATTGAATAATGGGATAGTGAGTTTGGTATTAAACAACACTGGTTTGCTACGCAATACTATTCTTTATTTTTACATAGAAGGTTTTTAATATTATATTTTTCTTTAATTTTGTTATGTAATATCGAGTCCAATATATCAAATAAATTATATGCAATTTTAAAATTGACTTTGTTAGATTGATAAATTTTGGGTTGTTAGTTGATAGGAAACATGTTGCACTTAAGCCAACCTATTCATGATTTAAAAACAATTTGGTGAGATTTAACATATCTTAGAATGTATGAACTGATTTAGTGGCATGTCTTTGTCCAATCTAATTGCTCATAAAACCATTTTAATTGTAATAATTGCTAAAATAAATTTTGAATAGCAGCCAGCAACTTGGCAATTTATTATAAACCCTAAATCTTCGACCAACAAAATTATTGACGATCTTAATTTGCATCTTCTCGTCTTTTTTTTGGGTCAAATGATTGATGCTTTTCTTATTTTATCTATGTAATTCGATTTTTTGATACTTTTATTTTATTGTACCGTCTTTCTAGTAGTACGAAAAATGGATGTCAATATTCCGGAACAAAAAGCATAAAACAGAAGGAGCAAAATTATAATGTTATGGATAAAAAACACAAATAAATGTTCGATTCTGCATATTAACAAGAAATTACACAGTTCCTTTGAGAAATCTTCCTGTATAAATTAACGACCATGTCCTTTGGCCGTACTTAAAAGCTTAGGGTCATAGATAGTAACTTTGGCTTCTAAAAAAAGTGATCTTGAACAGAAAATAAGTACCTTAAAAGTAAGTTTACCCTACTTTTAAGCACAACCAAACACACTCAAGGTGGGGTGTGGATTTCATGAATTTCACACAGCAAATCACTTGGCAGTAAAAATTGATCCGTCTTTTTGCCAGAACACAACAAATCTCACCATATAGCTCTCAGTGATCACTTCATCAGAAGAATTAAGAAATTTTTACAGTAGAATAACATATAATCCAGGAACAAAAGCAAATAAATGCATAATTTCACCATAAAATTAGGCTTCTTGAATGCTTGGATCCCTTCTAAGCCATGCATTGAGTGGACAATTTCAGAATTCCATCAGCTTAAAACTTAATGAATCTTGCTCACGTGCATGTTTTGCATTCCCGGTAAAAAAAAAAAAAAAAAACTCTTCAGAATAGTGAAGGGATTGCGTTAAAACCCAAACCATGAATCGTAAAAGCTTAATTTCGTCACTGCTGGATCACGACCCTTTGTTTGGCCAAGTCGCAGTGCTGAAATGGAGAACTCAAGCGAAAAAGTACACACATTTTTAGACATAAAAACTGTAATTTCAAATATCATGATTGACGCGAAGGAGGAAGGACATATAATTTTCGTACAGCCACTTCCCTGAAAGCACGGTTCTTGCCAGCACTTTCCCAAGTCAGGTCGGAATTTTTAAAAAGAAAATTATACATAAATCTAAACACCGAACCTTGTTTTTTCCTCAACAAGATTTCCCCACTGTCAAATACTATAAATGCTGTCTGATAGGAACCAGATAAAGTGGTGGGTTCCACATATGACTCTGTTTTTCCGTTTGAGACCCAAAATTCCATGAGTGATGCTACGAGTACATAACTTTCTACATAATAGTCTAGTTAATTACATGTGGCATTCATTCAAACTTTTAATTCAAATCTGACATTTACACATCAACGACAGGATGAATGCCACATCACATTGTGTACATAATAAATGTACACTTAGCATTTTCCAAATTCCACTTTGTTAAGAATAAAAGGAATAATTGCATAAAAGTCCCAAACCTATGAAACACTACTAGACTTTCCTCAAATCTTTGTTTTGTTACATCCGTCACTCCTAATATTTCCAAACGTTGCAGGTGAAGTCCTTCTGGACAGTTTCCATCCACAATTCCGTCAGTTGACCAAAAAATTAACTTTGACCACATTATAATCAATTTCAATCAGGGTAAAATGGTACTTTTATATTTACCACATTAAATAACAAAACAAAAAAACAAAAAGAAATTGAAAAATTGCACCTTCTTCTTCCCAAATCCACCCAACTCACCCAATCTACAATATGAATCAATAATCCTGGATCACCTAGCTTGCTCACGAGAAGTGGTATCAGATTAGTCTCCAGCATCAATAATCCTTGGATCATGTTTTCACTAAAAGGAAAAAGAGAGTATCTTTCCTGCATTTAAACACATACAGACAATTTGGATCTTGAATTGCTTTACTCTTTTCACTCTCAGTCTCTTTCTTTAACTCTAAGAGAGACAATTATCTTAGAACCCTTCATTTTAGACGGATAAATTGGTCTGTTTCTTCATAGATCCAAGAGTGCGAAAAGCTTGGTAAATATGGGTTATCTATGAATGAGTTTCTTGAATATGTATTTGGTTAATTTCTACTTTTGATTTATGGGCAATAGGACTGTGTGTATTTGTATTTTTAGCTTTGTTTATAGTTGTATTTTTTCAGCATTTTCTAGCCAGCAGTTTTTTGGCCCGTGTTATCTAATTCGGGTTTGAGGTGGGGGAATGGATGGGCGTTGAGGGGTGAGGAAGACGATTGTGTTATTTTTTATTTATTTAATTAGTTTTATTATTTAATGTGATAAATATAAAGTTACTCTTTTACCTATTTTTAAAATATTAAAAATGTGGTCAAAGTTGAATTTTTGGTCAACTGACGGAATTGTTGATGGAAACTGTCTGTCCAGCAGGGTTTCATCTGCAACGTTTTGAAGAGCTCTGCGCGAAGAGT
>CAIGRT010127558.1:0-11874 GCA_903798405.1 Fraxinus platypoda
AATTCCTCATCTAACATCACACTAATTCAGACACTCGGAAATACCTTTGGTTCCAAATACAATAAGTCCTACTTCATCATTCTTACTGAATATCATGTGTAAATGCAAAAGGGGATATTAGAAGTTTAGAATAAATACTAAAATGCCAAAATCCACAATACATTGAACAGAAATGTTGGTAGCAAAATGAAATCACAAAAAAAAAAAAAAAAAAAAAGATTAACAGACATTCTTTTGCACTAACATAGAGCAAACTTTTTCAACTTCTGGCAGCACGGCTTACATTGTTGGACCAACATCAAGCACCAAAAGTGAACCTTCCTATTGAGAAAAAATGAATTATCGGGGGAAAAAAATTGCATCATAGAAAAACTCCACCTAATTTTTTTAAAAAACTAAATAATGTAATAAGTTTACTTTGATTACAAATTTTAAAACTTAAATCACCTAAAACCGAACCTAAATTCCTGATTTATTTCTTATTTTGTATCAATTTCAACAACACAGCGTAATAACGACATACATCCAATACATCGTGCATAAAGAACAGCTCAATGCTAGTAGTGCATCAAATAATAAAAATTTAAGTAGCATAAATTTAGAAAAAAAAACAAATAATAAAAAACTGAATATACTGTAATAGCTTACACAATTGCCTCATAAAAATGAAGTTATTTGATAGTTGAATGTGAGAAATCAAAGCCTGATAGTTTACCTTGTTTCAAGCTATTTCGATATTTTAGAAATCATGCCAATACAACAAAAATTGGTGCCATGGTCCATCTTCTTCATGATATTCCATAAATATTTGTCTGAATTCTCCTATTTTTTCCTCTGTTGTTTACTAAGAACTCGAAGTCGATTTCAACGTGGTTCTTTTAAAATATGTCCTCATTGGAAATCTGTCGTCCACACACACACACAAATTTCAAATAAATTACAAAACCATTCATTATCCAGAAGGTTTAAGAAATTTCTTGAATTTTTATGTCCATAAGCAAAATTTCAGCATGATTTTATTTTATTTTTATTAAACATCAAAATAGTAATGGAGAAACTCAAAAGAACCCATGTATAGTTTATTGATTATCAAAATTATCAACATCAAGAATCTAATTACATTTTTTTTCAGTAACGAAAATTTGAAAGAGGTCTAAAAATCAGGGTTTCATTCAATTTTTTATTAATAATAAATAACCGAATAAAAAATAGAATTATTAAATCAAGATTTACTTACATAAAATGCAACAACACCACCAGCAGTGTAATCCAAAAGAAGGTAAAGGTCTGGTAAAACAAATCCAGAACCTATACTTATCAAAAAAAACACATTAAGATCATGTCTTTTATTACATTTTACTCCATTGTTTGTTTACCAACTAATCCCTGAAGCTTACCAGATAGGGAAACAAAATGAAGACGGCAGAAGCTAGTAATGCCTCGTCCCATAATTTTTTATCACCACCGCATAATAGGTGACGCTGACAACTCTAACAACAGCCACTGAAGTGCATCCACATACTCACCGTGGTTCTTCATTATGTCCCCAATAACGTTCGAACACCGCGCCTCTTCCCGTCGGTTTCCCACCTCCACTGCCATCTTCAACGTAGACTTTGTGTTGGAACAATCGTGAGAAACGAATGAAAAAGTGATAAACGAATGCAAAAGGAGAAACGAAGGTGAGACAAATAGGAGTTCCAGGGTTTGCTTTGCTTTCGATTGTTCGTTGTACTGGAGAAGAAAGAGAAATTGAGGCAAAAAGCAAAGGAATAAAGGGAAGTTTGAAGATAATATTTCGTGAACAGTAATTAAACCAGTTTTGCAAACCAGTTTCAATGTGAAATAGAGGGTGCATAAATGAATAGTGTTTGGCCCATCCTCTCTTTTATAGGAGTAGTGATATCAAAGATTAAAGAAATAAAACATGTAATCAATCTTTTAATCAAAGACGGAATAAGACGAGACGAGACAAGGCAAGTCAGGATGCAGGGAGGCAGGTCTAGGCTTTAGCCCAGGCCTACCACCCAAACCCATTTTTATTAAGGAAAAAAAAAAAAAAAATTGATCTCAGTAGAAATTTTTTTGTCTCCCTAACTTTGCACCTACTTGGGCTACTTGTAATAAAGTTTAAATACACAATCGGATTTCAATATTAGTATTTTCAAATGAACAATTCATACTTTCACCACCTCCAACCCACCTAGAAGGAAAAAAATGGCCGTTAAGGGATTAGGTTTAGATTACAACTTTTTATAAGTTTGATATTTTTAAATAGAAGATTCAGTCTCCATTGTGATATTAGAGTTTTAAAAACTTAAATGAGCCTTCATTCAATTTAAAATTAAACATACATTTCAAGATTTGTATTCTTAGTCCATGTTTGAGTCAATTCTTTAAATATATTTTTTTCTTAACTACAGATTCTCTCTATAAAGTAATTTTTTATGTAATTTCTACAATAAAAAAAAAAAAATCATACTTTTTAACTACATGTTATAAAAAAAAAAAAAAAAATCTCACAAAATTTATTCAATAAAAACGGAGGTAGAATATGGGCTTAAGCAAATTCCAATCGTCAGGGGGTATGTTAAAGGATAAAGATATTCATATTGATTGAGTTAAAAATTGATAAATAACATTTAAAGGTCTAAACAACTTTTGGCGATTGACCCTAAGCATTAGCTAAAAAAGAAAGGAAAAAAGTTGTTATTTTTTCTTAGTTTTTAAGTAATAAAAAGGGACAATCAAAATATCCACATCATTTGTATTCATTACACAAATCGTTCTTATCATTTCAATTTTAACATTTGAGTCCTCAATTCGACCGTTCCTTACATGAAACATCCTTATCTTCCATTTTCCTCCTTTAAAGCTTTGTAAGATAAAGAATTTATGCTCTTATTCAAATAAATAGAAAGAAAAAATAAAGAAATAATTACAATTATGTAAACGAGTTCTTCGCCCAAACCAATGACTCATTTCTTTATCTCCCATTTTCTCCACTTTTTTAGGATCTAGCTTATACTTTTCATGATTATCATGCTAAAGGGGATTTGATTTCCACATATTGAGAATCTAGTTTTATTTATTTATTTATTTTAAATAAAACTATCTATTATTACGGCATAAAAATTTTAAGTGAAAAAATACATTAAAAATAAAATAACAGGGTATGTTTGGGAATTTATGTTCTAGAAGTTTCATATAGGGCCCTTTCACTGTGCATTTTTTTAAAAAAATTCTTCTTTATTTTTAATTAAAATATTAAATATATATACCTAATGGGAATCATCAGGTCTAAAATATTTCACCATATTATGCACATGTATTGACAACCATTCTTTCAAAATTCTTTTTTGTCATACTCATTTTTAACTATACATTCTCACAATAAAATATTCACATAAACTTAAAAAAAATTCCTACTTTTTAACCACACAATCTCCAAAAAATTATTATTCAAAAACTCATTCTACACCAAAAATGACTGTCGAACAGGGGATATATAACCCCAAGCAATAGACAATAATAACCATGGAAAGAGCACTGTCAATGTTAATGTTTATTGCACTAACAAAAATGTCGCATTAGCAAAAAATAATAGGGATATGCTATAAGGGTGGGGCCCACAAATTTTTGAGGGGTGTGGACACCCCTGTATACATAAATTATGTGCACCAAGAGTTTTCCAAAATAATAATGTTTCTCAAACTTGATCTCCAATACAATTGTGTGAAACTTGTCCAGTGACATGACGAAGAAAAAATATAGACATTATGAAGAAAACTGTCTAAATACACAAGCTCTGTTAAACATGGTGAGCTCCGATTTCTTATTTTTTTCTCACTTTACGTATCTCTTATTAAATAAAATTGAGTTATTTTTCCTCATGCATTGTCATATATTATACATCAATGTCACGAGTACTAGAAGTACTCTTTTATTTATCTATCATGTGGACTACAATCTATCAATTGCATTAAAGATAGCTATAATGGGAATCAAATGCTACAATATCTTACATTTTAATCCTGCCTTTCGACCACAAATAGGCTACCAGGCTTTTTACTTCGACCCGACATTTTCACCTCATATAGCTCTTTGTTAAATACTTCTAAACCCATTGGATCCATTTCCACGTTCACTATTTCCACCATTCCTCTCCATCCCCGTGCTGTACTGGGGCTTCCGGGCAGCACACGGAGGTTGGACATTTTGCTATCCTTCAAATTCTAAAGAAACTCAAAAATGGCAACAGAAATGAACAAATTTCTAAAATGGGTAGCAGCAACGTGTCATTTGTTCTCTTGCTAAGAGTAATATCTAACAGAAAAAAAAAACATTCCTTAGGTGCAGCAACCTTGCTTGGAGAAGTCGAGGCTTTAGGTGCATGATTTCTTGGAGTTGAAACTTCGGATGCATTGTCACCTAGAGGGGCTGGTGATTTAGGTACTAAAGGGACAACCAATTGTTGGTTATTTGTAGAAGCTCTTACAGTTTCGTAAGCTGGTGTGAGGGTTGGAGAAGTTGTAGAACTTGTTTTTGACACCTAAAGATGAAACAGAAAGATGGTGAAAATCTTTTATGAATTTATAAGGAATAGACCATGGAAGCATAGCTAATTTTCTTGGCATCCTCTTTCACATTTACTGGAGTTTCAACAAATGGATTCATGTTCCCTTATGAAAGGATAAGTTTAGAAACAATGATTCTTGCAAACGTATCATTGATGACAGAAGGACCTGGTGCCTCATTGACATTGCCATCCTCAACTACTGCTTCAGTTTGCGTGGATGCAGACGCTTGCACGGGGTGATCATGAATATTAGCAGGTTTTAGAACATTCAAAATCAAGAAGTTTTAACTTTAGAAAATTTACAACTAAGAAGTGTAGATAAAACTTCATAGTAATCAGTAACCAAATATGGAATTTGCGGTAGGGACGGATTTGTCAACACTTCCCAGTATAAGGAAAAGAAACTAAAATCTTGTTCATTAGGCTGTGTAGTTTGTCTAGCCCTGTCAAGTCATCTGTATCAAAAAATGCACATAAACATTGAAAAGGAAAATCATAAGTCTCTACATTACCCAATCCTACCTGAATCGTGCTTAGTAGCAGCTTAATCGTTTTCAGTACCGGTTACATCGGGATAGGGGCAGGGATATTTCAATAAATCGCAAAATATCATTCAAGACAAAAAAAAAGCCTTCATCCTGTTTGGCCAGAAAGAAAGTTTGACTAAAGTTCTTTCTCGTATTGTCATCTACGGTGAAACAACCGGTGACTGCCACAACCACCCCTCCGTCAATAGATTCCTGTGCTTCTGCAGTTTTTATCTCCACAGACCATTCCTTGTACTCAGTAGACATGATCTTTTCATTAATTCCCTGCAACAATAAAATGAAAAAAAATAGTTCAAAACATCACTCACTCTAGAGTGAAGTGTGGTTAATATCAAATATAGAATACTCAGTTACAATTCGTAAGGTATAAAGAGTAATTCTTTCGTGTTGACGTCTACGGTTTAGAACAGCGAAATAAGTGTCATTGAGATGCATCCCAGAACAATTAATGACACAAATGCAAAATGAAGTTTCATAAAAACAAATAAAATAATTCAGAAAATGGTTTCAGAAAGAACTTTTACAACCAAAAAGGTAGATAAAAATAAGAAAGAAAACAGAATTATGGGTAGTGACACAAAAACTACAAGTAATCGTACTCAAAACATCACTTTAAAATTAGATTAAGAGCAAAAGCAATTACTTTGATGCTTATACATCAACTTTTCATAAAGTTCAGTTGCAAATATGAAATAAATTGTTTGTTTTTAGTTGAAATGCAGTTATTGAAGTTGAATTTCTATTATAATTCAAAACAAATATGGGATGAATTTATGAGAACTCAGCTGCCTTTTTCCTGATAACAAAGGGATAATTTCTTATTTTTGAATGAATAAAATCATATACATAAATAGTGCAGAGAGTAAGAAAGCTAATCTAGGCTAAGAATCCGTTTGAAAGGGAATTTCATATTACAGTTGGGTAATTAACAATACCTACTATTTTCCAATATAGTATTATTGACAACTCACGCCAACACTCCCCCATAAGTTGGAGCATAGATATCATATATGTCCAACTTGTTAAGTGAGTTGTGAAAGACCTTGCTGGACACCGCCTTCGTCAGTATATTCGCTAATTGGTCTTCAGATTTAACAAATGGGAATCGAACTATCTTGGACTCAAGATTCTACTTGATGAAATGTCGATCCACTTCAACGTGTTTTGTCCGACATGCTGAACTAGATTATGGGAAATGTCCATGGCTATCTAATTGTCGCAAAATAAGTTCATTTTAGAATTGGGTGCAAAGCCAATCTCAATCAGTAATATCCTAAGCCAAAGGAGTTCACAAAGTCCTTTGGCCATGCCTTTGAACTCAGCCTCAACACTTGATAAAGCCACCACCTTTTGTTTCTTGCTTCTCCACGTGACAAAATTGCCTCCTACAAATGTGAAGTAGCTTGATGTAGACTTCCTATCAGAGATGATCCCGGCCCAGTCTGCATCGATATAGCCATCGACATTGAGATGATTGTTCTTAGAGTCGTTTTCCTGGAGCAGATTTCAATATCGGAGTATTCGAATTACTGCATCCATATGCTCTTTACTTGGTGAGTGCATAAATTGACTCACTATGCTCACTGTATAATCAATGTCAAGACGAGTGTGGGATAAATAAATTAGTTTGCCAACTAGTCATTGATATCTCTCCTTATTAGTTGGGACTTGATCTGGGTATTCTGGCTTACAATCAAGAAGACCCACTTCAGATAATAAATCTAGCACATATTTTCTTTGGGAAAGAATTATACCCTTTCTTGATCTGGCTACTTCAATCCTTAAGAAATATTTTAGACCCCCAAGGTTCTTCATTTCGAATTCATTTGCTAATTTTTTCTAAAGCATGTTGATATCTTCCATGTCATTTCCTATAATAATCATGTCATCCACATAGATTATTAGAGATGTTACATTTCCTTGTCTATGCTTCAAAATAAAGTATGATCTGAGTTGCTTTGTTGAAAACCCTGCTTCTTCATAGCCAAGCTAAAACGACCAAACCATGCACGAGGTGATTGTTTTAATCCATACGGTGATCGTTGCAATTTACATACAACCCTTGATTTTGAAGAAACACTGCATCCTGACGGAATATCCATATAAACCCCTTCTTCAGGATTGCCATAAAGGAAAGCATTCTTGACATCAAACTGGTGTAGTGGCCAATCTAAGTTCGCTGCAAGAGATAATAAGACCCTAACAGTATTTAGCTTTGCCACTGGAGAAAATGTCTCTTGGTTGTCTATGCCATATGTTCGTGTGTATCATTTCCCTACAAGTCTTTCCTTGTATCATTCATTGGATCCATCAGCTTTATGTTTGATGGAGAAAACCTACTAATACCCTATTGTCTTCTTTCCTTCTGGTAATGGAACAAGATTCCATGTTTTATTTTTTTTTGTAGTGCCTCAATTTCTTCATTTATCGCTTAAGGCCACTTTGAATCTTCAAAGGCCTCTTGTACTCTGTTAAGAACCTGGCATGTAGACAGATTGTATACAAATGCCTTGAGAGGTTTCTTTAATTTTTGAGTCGATACATAGTTGGCAATTGGATACTTCGATTTCCTTTCCTCTAATCTGGTGAATATCGATTTGGGGGCTTTCCGCGATTATGTCTATAACAAACAGAAATATCCAAACTATTAACACGAGAGGAGATAGTGTAGTTAGAGAGCTTACCTACATTCTCAGGAGATTCAGTCTCAACTTCTTGTATAATTTTAGCTTCAACTTCTTGTGTACTGACTTGTATAGTATCGTTACTAATCCTGCCTCCTGACCCAGCTTCAAACTGCACTGGGGTGTCCTCAAATACCTCACAATTCTATAAATTCTGCTCTTCATATCTTATCTCCCTCTGAATAGAAGAATGAGATGCTAATGAAGAGTAAAAACTTTCAGACTCCATGAAAGTAACATCCGTGGTGACATAGGTAAGTCGGGTGGTAGGATTGTATCAGAGATAACCTTTTTTGTGTAGCATATTCAATGTATTGCACATGGATCAAGCTTATTACGTTGATTTTTATAGAGATGAACATAGGCGACACATCCAAATACCCGATGAGGAATTATTAAAACAGATGGTAGAGAAATGTGACTAGATAGAGTCTGTAATAGGGTTTTAAAATTCAACACTTTTGAAGGCATACGGTTCAGTAGATGTACTGCCATGACCATAGCAGAATCCCAATATCTATTCGGCATGTGCTACAATCAATAAAGCACGAGCAGTTTCTAAAATTTGCCTATTTTTCCGTTCGGCTACCCCATTCTGTTGTGAAGACCGTGACTCTGGAAATAAGCTTGAAATTCCTGATTAACATACTCCCCACCATTATCAGAGCGAAGGATCTTCAGTTTTGCTAGAATTGAGTCTCGATCATCGCATGGCAAAGACTTAAACACATGGAAGACATCATTTTTGTGTTTCAACAAATATAACCATGTCATTCGAGTACAATCATCAACAAATGTCACGAACCAACGAATTCCAGAGAAAGTAGTAAATGGAGAGGATTCCCAAACATCGAAATGGATTAAAGAAAATGGAACATCACTTTTATTCAAGCTTATTGGAAAAGATACACGATGACTTTTAGCTAAAATGCAAGTTTCACATTTAAAGTCTGAATCATGTAAAGTTGAAAATAAGACTGGAAATAGATACTTGATATGACTGAAAGATGGGTGTCCCAATCAACGATGCCATAGCTAGATCTGCCTCTCCTTGACAATAGTTGAATGGTGCATGTTATTTGTTTTCCCCAAGCTAAAATCATCCATGTAGTACAACCCCTCTCTCTTAGTACCACGCTCAATGATCTCCTATGTCAGAATATCATGAAAAGGACAAATAGTAGGATAGATTAAAGCAACACAATTTAGTTCTTCGGTGGCTTGGGCTACAGACAATAATTTATTTGAGAGAGACGGAACAAGTAAAGTATTGGATAAAGAGAGAGAGAGAGATGGTGATAAAGCAATGGTTCTAGCTCTTGTAACAGGGTATGTGACTCCATTAGTGTTAGGAACGCTACTTCATTTTGGTTAGGTAACCTTGACAAAGTCGTTGACGTCGAAAGTCATGTGATCGGTTGCCCCCGAGTCAACAATCCAGCCACCATAATTATCTTGATTGGAACCAAGAAATGCAAAGCCACGTTTACCTTGGTTATTGGGAGAATTTGACTCATTTGATGGTTCCACCAGTGGGGTAAAAGAAATAAATGTTTTGCATTTGCCAAAGCAGATAGTCCCGATTCACCATTGGTGTTAGCTTCGTGTTCACGCTGTTATCGTGCCTTAAGTTCATTCCAAGACTCTAGGTATCCATTTAACTTAAAAAAAGTTTCACGACTATGCTTCATGTTTCCACAGGGTGTACAACCTCCCTCGGATTGTGTCTTACCCTTATAGGTTGTATTGGCCTTTCCACCACCTGTTGAGGAAGATCCAGCCTTGGATATTTGGAGCATTGGTTGCTTCTGGGGTCCTGTCTTAACTCCTTTAGAGGCCATAGCAGTGGCCTGTGTAAGTTCTGTGTTTGACTTCATAACTTATTATCGTATATCCTCTCTTCGAACATGGGCATATGCCTATTCAATTGCAGGGAATGATCGAATTTGGAGCGCATCAGCTCTGATTTTATCTAGGTGATCATCCAGACCATCAAGAAATAGATAGACTCTATCTTCCTATATAGCCAAGTTATATCTCTTTATATCAACAAGACATTCCATTGGGTTCGGCCTACAAAAATCGATTTCTCTCCACAAGCCTTGTAGACCATTCTAATATTTTTTAATGGATCCTCCTACTTGTCTTATTCTAGTCACACGTCTCTTCAAACCATACACTTGAGAAGTGTCTGTTCTATCCAAATAAGTAGTATCAATTGCATCACATACCATTTTTTGCAGTAGGAGAGCGAATAAAATTGCCTATTAGAGTCGAGTCTATGGAATTAATTATCCACCCCTTCATAATTGCATCCTCGGTTCTCCATTTCCGAAACATTAGGTCTAATGATTCAAGTTGGACCGTCTCCATTAATATATCCTAATTTGTCTTTGCCGGAGATATACATCTCAACCACTTAGGACCATAAACCATAGTTTGATCCATCTAGCTTGATGACGATCGGTGCAGTAGGAGGTTCATAGGTCGGTACTTGATTCTTGGTTTTATTTTGGGTTAGGATTTGCATCATTCGAGTTGTTAAATCATCGAGGATGGCAGTAGTAGAGTTCTCATCATGTCTCTGGTCTGCCGCCACGCTGTTGGTTCTTCCATAGTTTCTGATCAGTTTTGGTAAGGTATTTGTTGTATCAGAAATCCTAGGATATCTGCTCTGATACCATCTAACAAAGGGATAATTTCTTATTTTTGAATGAATAAAAACATACACATATATAGTGCAGAGAGCAAAATAAGAGAGCTAATCTAGGCTAAGAATCCGATTGACCCTTAAACAAATGGAATTTCATATTATAGCTGGGTAATTAACAACACCTACTATTTTCCAATATGGTATTATTGACAACTCACGCCAACATTTCCAAGTAACTTATTTCCAGTGTTGTCATTGATGTAATTGCATCATCAGCCCTGGCCAGCCTAGTAGGCTCGATTCCTGATAAAATTTGCGAACAACTTCAAGGTAGTTTTGAAGGAAAGAATAATACTGCTTCACAAAGGCGTTTGCCACGGACTACACGTCAATGTTACCTCCTGACATCTTGATCGTGTTCTCTGCATGTAATAACAGACAAATTGTTGCCAGAACAAATGTTTAAAAATTATTAATAGCTTGTCTAAATAATGAAAAACTTGTTTCTTTGGGCAAGAATATACATTTGAATGAACAAATAATGTGATTCAGTGTGATACTGATCACTCTTGCTAACATATCTATAATTGAAAAGAATTTATGAACTAAGAATACATAAGATTTATAGATAAATTAATGATAAGTATAGAACATTGATGAAAAAGGCTTAAATAAGTAGCCTTTATTCTTTTGCCGCTTTAGTGAAAAGAAGCTCACAAAATTTAAAGAAAAAATTGAGAATTTAGCAATTGCAGCAAGTATTAACATAATGTGAGCAGTACATAAACAAAAGTACATCAAGAAATAAAAATTAAGTTAGATTTAAAAATGGAAAAGAATAATCTCCCCCTTTGATATTTCGTGACAAAATCAATTATTTCAAAATCAAATTTAAAACAACCTAACTACTAAGACTTAATTCCCAAACTTTAACTTGCCACGTGTTTTCTAAAACACATGAAGACAACAATACCATGTAAAAAACAAGAAGAAACTCACAATTAAATAAAATATAACTAAGTTATATAAAACAACATTAAGTAAAATATTTGTAATACTAGAGCATGCAATACTTCGTATAATAATAAATTAGAAATAACATATAGAAAATTAATATCAATATTAACAAAACACAAAACACAATATCAATATTAAAATTCCAATTGAAAATCAGTCAAAAAGAATATCTTCTCCCCCTAACTCATATACTATCCAAATCTCCAGAAATAACTACTCCCTCCCTCTTTTTGTCACGAATAACAAAGGAAAATAAGTAATGTAATCATAAATAACATGGAGATGAATGAGTAAAAAAATTATGCACATGTAAAAATATGCAAATTTTTTGCAAAACATGTGATGGGAGATAAAAAATTCTTTTTCTTTTAAGACACCTGTTTTTTTTTTTTT
>CAIGRT010127561.1:0-16695 GCA_903798405.1 Fraxinus platypoda
ATCAAATTGGCTCTGCGTTACATATTGTGGTGGAGGTGGCAGGTCATGACCCATTGCGACAGATCCGACTCTGTCTCCGTCGTATTCCCGACCATGCGTGTTTCCCTCCTAGTCCGTCTCCTTGACATAGCTTTTTTGTTCAGTGGTTTCTCACAAACGGTGCCAATGAAATGGTTGCGCGTTCACCTTGTCTAGTACGGTGCTCCGGCTACTCCAATCAACGGTTGATACCTGCAAAAAGCGGTCGGGACTTTCTCCCCCGTTGTACCTCCGGCGTGAGAATTAGTAACTGGTTTTAGAGAAATAAGGGGAAAGTATATTGTGAATTCACGTAGTTTTGGGTTTCAAGAAGGTTACCCGTCTTACCTTGAAGGTATTTATAGACGCTTGTCGTCGTGCACGCATTCGGAGTTAGTGATGTCACGTGTCCCACATAGACCCCTCATTAACCCCATGTTTTAGTAGAGTAACCCCCACTTCGCAGGTGGTTGGTTGTGCCCACGTTCACCATTGACTGGTTCCTGTCCAGCTCGTTGTTTTTGGTGTGGTTAAGTGCGTCATTGAACTCATTGCGGCAGACAGCCTATGTGAGCGTATGGGGTCGCATGGGGGTCGACGGTCTCATGGGGGTGATAGCCTCATGGTGGTAGACTACCTTTTGCTGGTAGACGACCCATGTGAACGTAGAGGGCCTTATGAGGGTTGACGACCCACTGGGGGTCGACGTCTTTATGGTGGTGGACATGTGAGTCAGCGGTTTCATGTGGTAGACGTGGAGCATGTCTCGAATAACCAATGGCCCACGTGGTAAACTGTCAATTCCATCCTATATTAGTAAGCATATGGGCGGTATTTTGAATCGTTACAAGTCGTCCAAGGCAGAAAATAGAGCAGAATGAGATGAATTTAAAGAAAAATATTTTAATAAAGTGGGAAAACTCCCACGATCTCTGACAATACTCGAATACGCAAATACAGTGTATCAGAGGATGATTTGAGCAATAATAATAAATGGACGCTTTACAACTTTTTACAAATGGGCTCTCCCAATAGGTCCCTTTTTACAAAGTATTTAGCGAACAGATTATATTTACATCAATTTTTTATTTTCGGTGTGATTTTATGATATATTTAATATGGCATAAATGTTTCTAGAGGCAACGCATGTTTGTATGCAATTATGAGTTTGAAGTTGAGAATTGTTATTCAGTTCGGTAGTATTTTAAATCTTTACCTTTTATTTGTCATTTTTTCTTAATTTCTTGGTTGGTTTTTATGTTCCATGTTTGAATAGCTGTGTTTTGATTTATATGATCTCCTTACAAGGAAAATATGGTAGAAGTGAAAATATGAAAATGGGAGAATACAAAGGGTACAAGATAACTGTATTGTGGTTATCCTCTTAGGCTTCAACTCTACAGGAAATATTTCAAATTTAAATCTGTTTGGGTTCGTCGATCAACAGAGTGCAGTAATGATGTGTTTATTCATCCATAGATAAAAATGGGATATTTATGTTAAATTATTTGCCCTTCAGGAAATGGAATTGGGGATAAACTGCTACCTTCAAATAGATCTATTGCTAAGATTTTTGCTAGTATACAGAGGAGTAAGGTTGGACATTAGGATTGGAGTATCAGTGATCTTACTATAGGCTTATATCGCATAGATCTTTGGCAAGCATCGACAAGTCCAGTTGAGGATCTGAAAGGTGAAATAATCTCTGCAGAATCAATTGTAACTATCAAAACCTTCCTTTCTTTTGTAAAAATATCGTAGGAATTAATTATTTTGATTTCTGGTGCTCAATGATCAAGACATTTTACTGTAAGCTAGAATTTTTTTGAAGTGAGGGTTTGTGATCCAAGTTCATGATCTCATCTACCACATAGAACTAGTAAATGGGTTTTATAGCATGCTCCGAGAAAGTAACATTTTGAAGTTTATTAAAAACTGTGTCTTGAGGCCTGGATATTATATAGGAATTGATATGCATAAGAAACTTGTGATTCTCGGCATTAGTGGAACTCCCACAGTATATGATGTAATCGTCGACATTGTTTCTTCAAGCCATGAAGAAGTCCCTTTTGAATGTTATTCAACCCACTTTAGTACAGCTGAGGCTGCTCTTTGGTTTCTAACTCACTAGGTAGAAACCATAAGAAAGTGCCTAGAGAAGCACAAGGTAATGGTAAATATATTTTTTTTCTACGTTTTATTCTTTCGCCTTATCTCTGGCTTGTTGACTTATGTATTAAAAGTTTCATATCGTTTTGTAGCGAGACTAATTAATCAACAGGGATTTAGATTAAGGCTTGTGGGTCATTCCCTGGGAGGTTCAACAGCTTCTTTACTTGCAACGATGCTCCGTAAAAAGTCATTTATTGAGCTTGGATTCAGCCCTGATATAATTTCTGCAGTTGGATATGCCAACCCTCCTTGTGTCTCCAAAGAACTTGCTGAAAGTTGCTCTGATTTTGTCACAACTGTGGTAATGCTGGTCAGTCTATGATTGAACTGTGACTCAATTTTTTTTTATTTTTTGTATACAATTCTATTATATCTCATTCAAGTCATATTTTTAATACCTTATTTCTTGTGGGTCATTCCCTGGGAGGTTCAACAACAAATAAAAAAAGTTCATAAAATATTTGCCCCTCGTGATAAAGTAGCTAACAAAATATTAAACGAAAACTATAATCAGGGACCAGATGTACTTATTAATTAAATGTTAATGATAAAAATATGACGAGAAAAAGTTAAGGACATAATGAGCATAAATTGAGGACATTCATTGCAATTAAAATATAGTGCAACGAACAAAAACGACAGTGTAAATATAATTACTTCTCAACTAAAAGTTGTATGCAACTTCAGCGTCGGGACTCAAATTCACATATTTAAATAAGTTAAGGACTCAAAACCTCACGTTTAAAGATTAATGACTCATAACCACACATCATGTAAAAAAGCTTAGAGAGATCAATCCCAATTTTCATAATTGTGAAATACAATACTCACATATTTACAAAAAGTTGGTACTAACGTCTTATATATGATATTTAAAATACAATTAAGATGACTGGATAATTAAAATAATTTTAAAAATAACATCACTATTTATGAATAAGCAGTAACTATGAATAACATTATTCTAAGCTTAATAGTTATTCTTTGTGCTTTCGATTTGTAGTTTCCTTTCTCAACTAGGGGAAGACTACCTAAAAGTTAAAACAAAATTGCTTTGCTCACGCAATTGGAAATTTCTTTTTTTCTCCCAAAGAAAAATTACAAAAATAAATTAATTTGAGTCAACATGAAACATTCTAACAACTCAAATTCTTTACATCCATGGGTACTTTTCATGGTCAACTCAGTAATACCAACCTAGACTACACAAAATTATTAACATTAAACTGATTAAAGACAATTAAATTGTCTTTAACATTTCATTTGGGAAGAATTTATAAACGGTTTAATTTATAAAATATATATTAAGTTGTATGATTAAAAATGATGTTTGACTATTAATAAATGACTTATAAAATTTGTCAAATCGAGGCAAATTATAGTTTGTGTTCTACTGTTAGTCTGCTACCATGGACAGGTTTTGCTATGATTTAAAATTCATAGCAAGAAAGAAACAGAGAAAAAAAAAGAAAAGAAAATCAAGAATCTGTTTACAAGATCCAAAAGGACAGGAGATTTTGAATGTATTCCGACATATTTATTGAAGAAAATAATGCACAATGAAATTAATATTTGGAATATTAGTCTTTTATTCACGCAATACAATAAAACAAACCCAAACAGTAGGAAGATATTCATCTAAATGATGAAAGGTTTTATTTTTTTTATTTTTTGGAAGTATTCACTATGGAATGATTCCTTCAATCCTGTAGTGAGGAAGAGCAGAGGAAACATCTTGTCCCTTTGTCTTATAATACTCGTAATATTCCTTGAATAAGAATTCTCTGTATATGGCTGGATTCTCATCAGACAGAATTTCTTTTATAGGTGCAAATGGCTTTGCACCTGCTTTAAGACTTGGGGAGAAGAAGCATGCAACTGAGATCCTCGGCCCGACCGGTTGAGCCAATACTCTATGCTCCACACTTATGAACTTGTCATTGCTTATAATCTGAAACAACAGAAAGGGAAATATTCAATCAATTAATTAGTTTCCCAGGCACAATATGACCTAGTTAAAATCTTACCTATTATACTGTTTAATATTGTCAAACTCACCTGCATCAGATCACCGATATTGGCTATGAGGGCCCCGCGCATTGGAGGTACGTCGACCCACTGATCATCATGAAGAATTTGGAGGCCGCCAATACTGTCTTGCATTAGCAATGTTAAGAAAGTTGTGTCTGAATGTTTGACTGTGCCCAGTGTCTTCTCAGGTTCAGGACATATGGGATAGTAGAGACAAGCCAATGCTTCACTTTTCATGCATTCAATTCTTGAAAGGTGATCACTGCTGAGCCCTAAAGCTTCTGATAGTAACTCAGCCATTATTTCCCTCATTTGGATCATGAATTTAACGTATTCTTGAACTTCCTTCCTGCAAAAAATAACATGGTATGTATACCTTCAAATTTAGGTTTTATTTTCAATAATTTTGTGTTTTACTCGGCTCCAGTCAAGGTGACAATCGCACTTGATTAATTTGAATTGTCAATCTTATTGAACAATGAATCAGGGGTCACTATGAACTAAACTGGTGATAACGATGAGTAATGTTTGTCGAGTTTATGTGGTACCTGCAAGCCAAAGGAATAGCTTCGGGATCCAGTTGATCATCTTGGAAAACACAAGTCAATATATCCCTCCAACATGCAGAATCATATTCACGTAGAGGCCCATTACTGTTAAACCTAACTCTTTGCCCGCTGTCGGCAGTGTACAAATGCTTTTTCTCCTCCACTGGTTGTTCATGGAATCGTTTAACAGCTTCCAACATGGCATCCATTATACGTAATGGAATACAATGATTCACTATTCGAAAAAAGCCCCACAGCCCGGCCGCCTTCCTAATCTCCTCCACGACCTCCTTCCGCCTTGCACCACCAGTTTCAACCCCTTCAAAGTCTATTGTGGGCAACTCAAGTTGAACGTTCTTGGCGGTTTTACCTGGTGTTGCCAAACTTTCCAGTGGATGCACGAAGAACTGAGGGATTTTCGCTACTCCGACATCCACCAGTCCCTTGACACCAGCTTTTGTTTCATCAAATTCCTTCACTTCTTTAGCCCAATCATATTTTCCATTGCTAGTAACCACCATTATGAAAAAGAGTTCTATACGTATGCGCTCTTGTAGATATAAAATGAGTGAATGGAATTGTTTATCTCGCATGGCATTTATATAGTGGTAGTGAAGTTGGCCAATGTGGGGACAAGTCCAAGTTAGTGAGATAACATATGACGTGTTACATAGAAATTTCAGAACGCAAATTTTGAATGCAAACGTATTCTGCTTACTGGGCACATTTTTCAAAATTTAGGTGGTTTGTTTTTATCGGTCTTCTAGAATTACTACTTGATTTAAAAATAAATATTTATTATTGAAAGCTACTATTATACTATACACACGCTAAAGGGACAACTAGAGAAGGAGGTGACAACCCGGAAGAAGGGATCAACTTTTGAAGGCTGAAAATTGGCAGCAGTTGACTGAAAAAGTTATTCATGTAGTCATTAGTTTTCATTGGTTGAAGATGATAGCGATGACAATTATAAAGAATCATTAAAACATTTACATTATATTTTCAGTTTCTTGAAGTTAAACTAGCTGTATATATACTCCTTTCTAATTTTATTTATTTATTTTTTATTTTTTTGTTCCTATTGCAGTTTAGTATAATAAATAGTTTGGAAAATTGAAGCAACGGCATCTAACATTTCACTTTTTTTTTGGTAAATTTTACCCTAACTTTATTGTGTGCCAGCAAAAGTCCATAACCTTTCAAAAATATGCCGCAGATGTCTAAATGGATGGTTTTCATCCATTTGACCGTTAGTTGACCAAGAAAAATGAACTTTGACAAAATTAAAAAGGGTAAAATTATAACTTGATAATTAACATATTAAAAAATGATCTAAAATTAGTCCCCTAAACCTACCATAAATCTGTAATTTCGTATTTGAACTTGGTAACTTTATTCCTAAATCTAAAATTCTCCATTTTTTATTGAGATTGATTTTTTTTTTTTTTCATTTTTAGATTTATATTGTGGTGATGTTCATCGACATGAAGAAGTGTGATGATGTTATTGGTGATTGATTTTCTTCCCAAATCTGAACTTTATTCACTATTTTATTTCTCCATTTTCAAATCTAAATTGTGGTGATATTCGAATGTAATGATGCTTGTTGTGGAGGAATTAATAGAGATTGTTGGCAAGATGATGGTAGTTTATAGTAGCTGTTGGTGGTGGTGATGATGGGAGGTCGATGGTGATCCGATGTTGTGATTGTTTTGCTCACACACCCCATCGCTTGGTTATTTGTGCTACAAAAATTGGGCCTTTCACTATGGTTGTCGCCCTCACATTTCCAAGTTGATAATAATAAGGGAAAACCTTAGCCCTTTTACAAGTTGATGATTCTGAGAAAAAGAAAATTAATAATCATGGTCAGGGTAGGGTGGGGTGGGGCGGCTGAAGGAGAAAACCTTTTTTTTATTTCCTGATTTTTTTTTTGTTCATTTATTTAATATGATAATTTTCAAGTTATAATTTTACCCTTTTAATTTGGTTGAAATTTATTTTTCTTGATCAATTAACAGTCAAATAGATGGAAACCGTCCATTTGGACATCTGCGGCATATTTTTGAAAGGTTAGAGACTTTCACTGGCACAAATTGAAAGTTATGGTAAGGTCTGCAAAAAATTGAAAGGTTAGAGACCCATGTTACAATTTTCCCTAAATAATTAATCTTTGCGGTAGTTTGAAGTTTAAAATAGTAACTTTACTTATTTTTGACTAAAGATGAACAAGAAAATTCCTAGGGTGGTCAAATTGTTTGTTGGTATGGTTCTAAAAAGTTAACTGGGTACCTAATCATAGGTAATAAACAATAGGGAAAATTCATGGGACGGTTCTAACAAAAAGTAAAAAATATATGACAAAAATGTTACGAGAATTTTTTTTCTATTTTAATAAATTTAGGACTTCTAAGTCAGAAGAAGCACGTGCACATGTTCCAGATGCACGTAAATATTATGTTTATTTTAACGCGCAAGGAAAATTCATTACTAAAATTTTTTGAGCAATCTTAATCAAGTGTGTAATAATCTAAAATTTGTCAAGATGCATAAGTGCAGTTATTACATCTTCTACGTGTAGCGTTTGACTTTGATGATTGATCTTAATTGAGAGTGTACATTTGAAAATTGCAGTTCTAAAAGAAAAAAATAATATGAGTTTTCTTGATATAGGAGGATAGATTGGAGTAGTCAATTTCTCTTTTACACACATTTCACATTTTATTTTAGTTGACTAATTCAAAGCGAAATTTTGACAAAGTTGTAGATTTCTGAATTAATAATTATCTTGTTCTACCATGCTTGTTATACATCTTTCTTGACAAAATGTCAATTGGACAATTTTAAAAAATTGTTTTTTCATCCAATAGTTTTTTGTCAATACACTTTCTGTCAACGAGGTTGGCAAAAACTGACGTACAAATGACAAAATCCTTGTCTCTGGCGCATATTTTTAGGTTTTGGCCATTGGCCAAAGTGATTATTTTTATTTTTATTTTTATTTTTAAACAAAAATAAGTTAAATGAAGAGAAAATAAAACGACACTTTCTTTTTTTCCTATCGGAGATTTGACAATTTAAAGTCATGTGTAATGACGTTAGATTAAACAAACTATCATGAAAGTGTCTAAAATGTCATCCGGATGAATCAAGAAATCTTTTGCACATAGAAAATTGATCAACACTTCACAATACTGTGAGTAATGAAGTTATTTTTAACGTGTTTTTTTTTTTTCTTTTGTTAAAGATGATTCGTACTATGTTTTCTAAAAGGTTGGTGTGCTTCTAGATGGTTAGGTGTGTGTACATTCCCAGAAAAGATCTTTTTGAATTTCACCCCCTAGTGGAACTACTATTCCTCCTCGTGGACCTACTCTCAGTTTGGCTCCCATTATTTGAAATTTTAATGATTGAAGTAGTGATTTTTTTTTTTTAAAAATGTGTGATTAAAAATAAAGAAAAAGTTTTGAAATTACGTGTAATATTATTTTATTGGAGATTGTTTGATTGTTAAGAAAAGAGAAAAAATGAATTATAATTTTAATGAGACCAAACAAGGGTTACTTTCACATGATCGAGGCAAATAGTAGGTGACGTCGCAATCGTAATGTTTAGCCCGGCTTGACAACCATTATTGTGGGAAGAAAGAGTTTCGAATAATAATTTTTGGGAATGTGTAGTTGAAAATGAGTACGTAAAAAAATTTTGAAAATAGTGATTGTTAAAAGGGTACTTAGGACCTGTCTGGCAACGCTAGCCAGCAGAATTCAGACCGTTGCTTTCACTATTCCGCCTACAATGTTTGACTAAGCTGTGTCTTGATGGGGCAGAAAGTGTGGAAAAAAAGGGCTAAAAAATTGCTTTTTTGGTTACAAAAATCTCCTCCAGACAGCCTCTTAAAAAAAAACGGCTAAAAAATTGCTTTTTTGGTTACAAAAATCTCCTCTAGACAGGCTCTTAATAAGGCATGTGTTGCACTTCCTGTAGATTGCCATTGGTCCCTAGATTTTGAGGATGCTTCCGGTGAAATCTACAAGAAGGAGATGTTAGATCCAACAAATTAATTGGAAATTTGCCACCCAATTTGTATTTTGGCAATAAGATACAAACATTGATTACATTGGGAACTTCCTGTCTGGTTCGATCTTGGAATCATTCAGCGGTGATGGTGGTGGTGGGAAAGGTGGTGATGGGAAGAGGAAGATAAATTGATTTTTTTTTTAATTTTTTAATAATTTATTTGGGCTCATTTGTATTTTTTTTAAAAAATTGAAGCTATAATTGCATTATTATTATTATTATTATTATTATTATTATTATTAAATATGGGAGTATGTTTGCCATTTCACAATTTTTTATTGAGAAAAGGAATATCATATGGTTATTCTACACTAAACGTTTCAAACAAAAACGTTTTATTTTATTTTCAAAAGGTATGGATGTTATTGATAGTTCACCCAATAGGTAGGGGGTATTGTATTGTTTAACCTCACTGAAATGTAAAAGTTTGTGCATTTCATATGAAGAATTACAGATGGAATCCCAAACCTTTTAAATTATTATATATTATACCTAAACCTTTCATTTTTACATATGGAGTCCAAAACCTTTCATTTCAATTGTAGCTAGAGGACATATTGACGGAATCCATCCATTTAACCGTCAGTTGACCAATAATCATCAATTTGGCCAAATTTTGACCAATTTTAAAAGGATAAATTAGTAAATTTATATATCCCATATAAAATAATTGAAATAATTAAATTAAAATTAAGAAGGAAAAAAAAAACATCATTCTTCTTCCCCAAACCACCCCATCCACCCACTCCCAACACCAACCGAGTGAAAACATCCACCTCCCATCTCAACCGCCACCGCCACCACCTTCCTCCATCACAACCTTCAAACTCAAGGCACAAATGCTAAGCAAAATTTTGGGTTTCATCACCACCTTTAAATCCATAGTGAATCTCCATTATCAGTTGAACTTGGATTGAAAATTTTTCGATTTTCTCAAATTCCTTAACACATTTAATAAAATTTATGCTTAAAATTTAGTGTTTATTTAATAAAATTTTGCTAAAATTTTATCAACTTTAAACTAATCTCATAACTTTTCAAAGACATTTTTTTAATTTTTATTAAAATGTACATAAATTTTCCTTAATTATTATTCAGTAGTAACAAAATTTCAAAACTAGATTAACCATCTAGGATTTTAACCTTTTTTCCGCTAATCAATGGTCCAAAAAAACCAAACAAATTTGAGAAATCGCTTCTTAAGATGTTCAATTCTCCTGTAAAAAACCATCACCGCCACTTGATAAGTATAATTTATGCACTTGACTGGATCATTAAATTATGATATTTGGTAGTGCTTTTGATGAATTATAGTTTAATTTCATATATTTTACTTGTTAGGTAAATATCAGTGATTGGACATAAAATTAGAAGATATGAATGAAAATCGATGAAAAAGGCAAGAATTTCAAAATTTGGGGACCAATGTGGAAACATTCAAAACTTGATTTGGACCACATATCGATATTGAAGAATGTAGGGAAGTCAATTAGATGATAAAAGAAGACAAATGGTTGAACTGGTACCGAGAAATGATCAAATCAACACCAGAAGAAGTTCAAGGACCAATTGAAAGTTGGTCCCAAAGTTTCATATGTCATGCATTCGCAACGTGTAAATGGGGTTGCGCAAATCTTCAGAACCTGAGAGTAAATGCCCTGAATCATGCATACGCAGTGGTTTATATCATACTTGTGCATGGCTTTTCGGCCAAACAAGATTTAGCCACTGTTTGAGCCACATTCTCATTTTCATTTTTCTACACATATTCAATCACGTATTCTTCAATAAAATAATATTTTCATTACATCAATAACTTTTCATTCTTTTTCAACCACATATTCACCATTACATAAAAAAATAAATGCATCATCTACTAAAAAATGTACATCAAACACACTCTTAGTTTCCTTTCTTGATATAAACACTTAAAAGGAATCAACTTTTGATGCGATTTTGACCTAATTAGTAATTTCTGACATCTATAAGAGCAAAACGTGGGAAAACATTAATAGATCTCCCTCTCACTTCTCATATAACTTCATATCATAAAATCATTGAATAACGAGGAGGTCAATTCATCATAAGTTGCAGAGGAGAACAAATCTAGCACGTGGATTTGATGAAGAAATATCAAGAACTTAAAGATTTAGAGCTTTTAAGTGAAGATCAAAAACAAAAAATAGATTACACATCTCCTTCTTGTATTTATATATTACGGTAATGATTTTTCAATTCCCTTACTGTTTTATCTTTATAAACACACTGGCTAGATTTCTTTTGTGTTGGGATGAAGATGAATCCTATTATTGTTTATTTTTAATTCAAAGACCAGGTAATTTAATTAGTTTGTGTTATTGATTGATCTTGTATGTTTAGTTGCATTATTTAATTGTTTAACCATCAATTAGGTAATTAGTTGCATGCTGTATTGTTGGAATGTTAATAATTGGTTTAGAATTTTGAAATTTCGACACACGAACAATAAATGTTAGGAATAACATGTATGGCGTACGTAAACATATAAATAATCGTGTGATTGAATGTGTTACTTTGCATGTGAGTTTGAAATAGAAATATGATCGGATCGTGCTTATAATATGTTTGACTTACTTATGGAAAGATAATTTAATAAAATTGGATTATCGATTCATATTAAATTACAAATATTCAAAATTGGAAATAGGATAATAATATGTGGACTCAAAATTCCAACATATATTGTTCATAATTTGAAATCAAGTTTTGCTACATGTACTATTAGTTTAGGAATGGCAAAAAAATCCAACAAACCCGATACTCGCGGGGCCCCGCCCAGAACGAGGCGGGGATAGCTCGCTTAATCGGGTATTCGGGATGGGACGGAGAATTTTGCCCCGGGGCAGGGACGGGTAACGGGCTCCCCGCCCCGTTTAATTTTTTAATTCTTTTTTTTTAGAATTCAATACTTTAAATGAAAAAATTCACGAAATTTCATTAGTTCTAATAAAAAATAGCAACTAAAATTATTTTTCTAAATCTAATGAATAGTGGCAATAAAAATAAAATATAAAAAAAAATGAAACAGGGTAGTAAATGGGGCAAGGACCCCGCCCTGCCTTAAACGGGTAACGGGGCGGGGCGGGGAGTTGCTTGGCGGGGCAGCCCAGACCCCGCCTTGCCCCGTTGCCATCCCTATATTAGTTTGACAATTTATAAGTTGACAGACAGGTTTAACCATTGATTTGAATAACATTTATTCAAATCAATGGCCATGATATTTACACTTCATGAATTGTCGACCTAGTTGTACAAAATCATTGTACAAGTAGTTTAACTCTTTGAACCTGAGCCCCTATTTGATGGCCTTTAGTTTAATTTAATTTAATTTAATTTAATTTATTTTTCATACACATTTTCAATCACACATTAATATAATAAAATATTTTACATGTAAATCCAAGGCAAACAGAATTCGTAATCGTAGAAGATGAGGAAGGATATAGGCTAGGCTAACTTCTTTGTTCTCCTTTTGTTCAAGGTGCGGATAACGATTTTTTCCTTCCCAATACTCTTTACCCATGCAACTTTCTTGTACTAGAACTTTGGCTCGGAAACACAGAAGTATTGTACGATTTTTTTAGAAAGGTACGAAATGTCTTGTCAAATATTCAATATAATTCCACCATCACAAGAAAACAAAAACCAAGATTTGTTTTATCCGATGTCAAACGGGTGCTACAAGCAAATATAACACCTTTCAAGAGTATCAATGTTCCTACTTATTTAACTATACATTCTCAAAAAATACTATTCAAAACATAGTTTTTCAAGAACCAAACAGGGACGTAATTAATTAGTAGATAATCCAGAAATAATAACTAATACAATTCATTGGAAATTTATTTCTAGTAGGACCATATTACTCACCATTCTTAGCTCCCTCTATCAGACACGGACATGCACGAATAAAATATTGTTCTGTATCTATTTTAGTTTCTTCATTTTATAGACAATTAAATGGCTAATAAGTCCATCAAGAGCCTTTTGAACGGTACGGCATGGGTATGTATATTAATCTGATTTTCTTCTTTCCAAATTCATTTTTTTACTTAATTAAACCCGCATTTTTTGTTTTCCAGATTTGACTATTGGTGTGTTAAGAAAGGAGAAATCGTATCGTAAGTGAAATGGTTGTGAGTTCACCTTGTCTAGTACGGTGCTCAGGCTACTCCAATCAACGGTTGCTACCTACAAAAAGAGGTCGGGCTTTCTACCCCGTTGTTCCTCCGGCGTGAGAATTAATCATTGGTTTTAGAGAAATAAAGGGAAAGTATAGTGTGAATTCACGTAGTTTTGGGTTTCAAGAAGGTTACCTTTCTCACCTTGAAGGTATTTATAGACGTTTGTCGTTATGCACGCGTTCGGAGTTAGTGGTGCCACGTGTCCCACGTAGACTCCTCACTAACCCCACGTTTTAGTGGAATAACACCAACTTCGCAGGTGGTTGGTTGTGCCCATGTTCACAGTTGACCGGTTCCTGTCCAGCTCGTTGTCTTCGGTGTGGTTAAGTGCGTCATTGAACTCATTGCAGCAGATGGCCTATGTGAGCGTAGGGGCTCACATGGGGGTCGACGGTCTCATGGGGGTGACGGTCTCATGGTGGTAGACAATCTTTTGCTGGTCGACGACCCATGTAAACGTAGAGGGCCTTATGAGGGTCGACGACCCACTGGGAGTCGACGTCTTTATGGTGGTGGACATGTGTGTCAGCGGTTTCATGTGGTAGACGTGGATCATGTCTCGAATAACCAATGGCCCACGTGGTAAACTGTCAATTCCATCCTATATCACTAGCCCATCTACCTCTTGTTAATGTGTATCGATAAGAGGTAGTTTCTTCGCGTCGGCTAATCAATGTACGTATTATTTTTCATGATAACAAAGAGAACTTAAATAGTCTCTGGAAACCGGAACTTAAGCAAAAAGACCAAAATAGACACCCACTAAATCAAAGTAACTAAAAATGAAAAGACCAAAAATAACACTAAAACTTTGATTGCCCGGCAACACTCCTTAAACTGCTTTTTTGAGGCTGATAACGACATCAACCGGGGTAACCCAAGTTGGGACAGTATGGAGCGCTGCGAGACGTTTCCGAAAATATATAATAATAGAAAATCTGACACCGGTGCAAAACGTTATGGCCGTTTCTCCGAAATAGCCCTTTTAGCTGAATTCCAACGCCACTTGCCCTTCATCAATTGGTTTTCGGTTATGGGGGAGAAAATTCCCCCCCAAAAATTCAAAAATTTTCAAAATTTCTTTCACTATTTAAGGAAGTGTGGAGCTCTCACTCATCCCATTTGCTAGAATTTTCAACTTCTCCACTTTCTCATAAGGTAATCTCATTCCCCCATCTCCTTTCATCTTGTTTAGTTTTATCATGTACAAAACTTTTTATCTCTTCATCTTCCAGCGAGAGCGAAAACGAAGGGGTGAGAGAGATGTCCGACCTCTCATTGGATGGGTCGGATGGGGGGCTTCCGGGTCGATCAGCCACGCAGCTGGTCGTGGGGCGTCTTCCGTTGAGTTAAATGTTTTTCAATCCGCTTCTCCAAAACGCCATATAGGGTCAACCAAATCCTCAAGCCAAAATTTAGAAATTGGGCAAGATGCCGCGGGTGAGGAGATGTTTCTTGAGATTCTGAAGTGTCATAGCTTATACAACTCCCCATCCAAGTTAGAAAAGTCACTTAAGAAATATGAGCGGGTAGATAACTACATCTATAGAGCCCCTAGGCCCGATGAAACACTTCCCAGAACCGACCCCNACACGTAGAAATTGGGCGAGATGCCGCGGGTGAGGAGGTTATTCTTGAGATTCCCAAGTGTCATAGCTTATACATCTCCCCATCTAAGTTAGAAAAGTCACTTAAGAAGTATGAGAGGGTAGATAACTACATCTATAGAGCCCCTAGGCCCGATGAAACACTTCCCAGAACCGACCCCAGTGAGGTCGCCGTTTATAAAGACATCATGGATGGTGGTTTTCGCTTTTCCATACATCCTTTCTTTGTCTCGTTATTCAATGAGTTCCACCTTATTTCTAGCCAAATAAATCCCAATGCGTGGATGAAAGCGCTTTATTTTTTGTATGTTTGCCTTAGTGAGAAAATTCTTCTTTCAATCGATCTCTTCAAGTACGTTTTCTAGATGCATGAGTTAGCCCAAAGCAATGCCTTTGTCTATTTCACCTTTCGGGTCCCGTTGAGCTTCCCTAAGTTTAAGAATTCCAACAGGGGTTGGAAGTCCCGATTTTTCTTTGCTCGCCCCCATGAAGGCCAATTTCCTTTTAACACCTATTGGAGGCACCTCCTAATCCGTCTTTTCAATAGTGAGGTCGAGATTACCCCCTTTCTGAAAACATAAATCCAAAAGTTGACCAAAATTCCACCCTTCGCACCTGACCTGGGGTCGGTTCTGACAATGAGGAACATGTTGCTAGTTGGGATCGGTCGTCCTACTGGTAGGTTTTCATACCCTGNTCGGTTCTGACAATGAGGAACATGTTGCTAGTTGGGATCGGTCGTCCTACTGGTAGGTTTTCATACCCTGCTTGTATATATTATTTTTTAGAGTATCTCTTGTGTTGTTTCCTATTAGATGAGCTTGATTAACTCGATTTTTTGCACACATATATGGATCTTGACTTGGACGAAGTATTGAGGTCCTTGCCCGAACCAGTGAGTGATGAGGGGTTTGCCCCTATTGATGGTAAAATTTTTACATGTCTCATTCTTCTTGCACCTCTTGACTTGTTATTTCGTAAGCTTGATAGTCTTTATTCTATTCATACAAGCATGGACTTCAATTTAGGGGAAACCATGGACTCCTTGGCGGAGTGCGGTCATGAAAGTGAAGACGATCCACTTCCCGCCCCGTTGAAGAGGAAGAAGGACTGCGATGGGAGAGCACAGCATCCTACGGTCGAAGGGGCTTCTCAACTTTTGGATGACCCCGTCGAAGTAGTCCCGCCACCAGTGGACGTAGGAGGTAGCCCAGGTCATGTCGCGCCCGAGCTTCAGGGTTATCCTCTACCAGATTTCAGATTTCCTCATTTTCGAGGCTATTCGGATATGAGGACGGTTAAGTCTTTGGTTACGCCCAAGCGTGTCCAATCGATTGCTTATCGGAGTGCCGACGACATCGAGAGGATTCTGTCGGTTCATACCCAGAGGGTAATTTTTTTTTACATGCTCTAATTGTGTGATTGTTTATCCCTTTCAGGAGGTGGCTCTTCAAGTTGGGCTCATCGAGTCCTGCCGCTGTTTAGCATCGGAGTTGAAGGTCTTTATAGAAGAGAAAGAGAAGGAGGTTCATCGTTACAAGAAGAAACTCTCTTCCTCTAGGAAGTCGGTCGAGGATTTAGAGTTTCGTTCTACGGAGCAGGAGTCTGAGATAAATAACTTGCGATTTGTTTTGGCTCAGGCTCCTGAGGAGGTGGTGGTGAAGTATAGGGCCTCTGCGGAGTACGCTAAGGATGTAGAGACCTTGGTAGAGCAATACAAGTCGTCTACTGACTTTGCTAAAGCTCTGAACTCTTATGGGAAGAAGGTGATGACAACGTCTATCAGATTAACCAAGGAGTGGATATCTACTGACCATCCTTTCATCGATCCCACAGGCTATGATAAGTTCTTAGCAAAGCGCCAAGGCAAGGAAGGTGGAGCCCCCAGCCCAAGACATTTGGGCAAACATCACGATACGGAAGTGAGGAGACCTTTCGCTCGAGCTGATCTGATCTTTAGTTGTAGGCCTTTGAGCACTTTCCACTATGTTTTTGTCAGTTAGTTGCTTTGCA
>CAIGRT010127569.1:0-21852 GCA_903798405.1 Fraxinus platypoda
TACATTCCAGGAGGGCTGCTTCATACTTCAGACTGGAGATCAGAAAGCTTGTGTTGTCAACTTTGCTGATAGTCTGTAAGTTCTATTGACAGTTTATAGTGGATCTTTGACTGGCAAAGTGCCCGAAGTTTTTCCCACGTTGGGTTTCTCCGTGAACAATCCTGGTGTTGTTTATTGCTTTATTTATTGTTTTGACATTACTGCGGTATTTCAAGATAGAACAAATTGAATTGTTTGATTAATCACCTAGACATAATTAACTTGTGATTTGTTGCATGTTAATTAAGTATTAATTCCGCGATTACACCTAATCACCCCCCTTTAGGTGTAGTAGGGTCGAAATTTGCGTTTCTCAGGAACCAATTTGGATGTGATTTTCAACCAATTTTCTACTCCTACAAATACCTAACAACAGAATACATATGGNCTAATCACTTAGACATAATTAACTTGTGACTTGTTGCATGCTAATTAAGTATTAATTCCGCAATTACACATAATCATCCCCCTCTAGGTGTAGTAGGGTCGAATCTTGTGTTTCTCATATTGTGTCACTTTAAAGTGACATCGGTCTCAGCATTAGAGGCCTTAACAGTGTTATTAAGCATTGCATCGACTTTAATGGCATAGTTTACATTCCATTTGACACTTTTGAAAATGACAAGTGATCCCTTGATCACTTTTCACAAATCATTTCCAATTCTACCTTGCAAGCCTATATAATCTAAATTCCCCATTGAACTTAGATTTCTTTTCAAATTTGGAACATATTTAACTCTTTCAAAAATGTAGACATGTCAATTTTCAAATTTCAATGTCATACTGCCAATTCCTTCAACATAGCAAGCTACATTATTACCCATTACAACTTCTTTCCCATAAATCTTCCTAAAATTTTCAAAGCAAGGTTTTCTTAAAGTCATATGAAAGGTACAACCTGAATTCAAGATCTATCCTTAGATATAACCATTGTTATCTGCAAAATTAGCAGTATTCAGATTAGAGTGAGGTTTTGTGACAAAATAGATATCAATAATGTTAGAATCTATGGGTTTTACTATATTATCTTCATCTACAACTTTGTCTTTATGTTAATTTTTCTCTTCATTGCAGTCTTTCATAAAATTACTTGTTTTCTCACAACCGTAACATTTCTCATTTCTTGCCTTAGACTTTGACCTAGATCTCCTCTTATTTTTCTTATTGTTATTCCCCTGATTATTATAATTCTTCTGATTACTATTTTGAGTATTTTGTGACCTACCATTTACGAACTCCACAAATACCTTCTCGCCAGTGTTTATGATATCTTTTACCAATTTATTGAAGTCATCGAAATTATCATCTAATTCTTTAGTGGAATCAATCTTAAAGCTAAAGAATGTTTCTAAAAGAAACAACTTATTAGGTAAAGATTTCACAAAGTAAAGTTCTTCTATTTTTTTCAAAAAGAGTTTTGTTACGCTTCGCCACCAAGGCTCCTATATGGCCTACTAGCGTTCCATGAGGATTGCAGCCGACCCACCGAAGGCCCCTTTTGTCGAAGCCATGTGGCATCCCACATGGAGCGCATAGGACTTACCAAAGTCCACTGAATTCGAAGCATTGAAGTCGGCCTTCACCGAAGAGGATTCGAAATGGACTTGCTAAAACCCCTTTTGCCGAAGTGGCAAGGCTCAACGAAATAGAATCCGAAGCTCTATCAGGACAAGTGACGACCCACATTTGAAGAACTTGAATTTATGAAATTCTATTGAAATGATTGATTGGACTTTTGTAATAAATAAAATGGTCAAAGTCTTGTTAGCATAGGTTATAGTGTAGTTGCCCTCTTTTTGGGAACATTTAATGCGCTACATGCCAGTGGAGTCAAAATTAATATCTATGATAAAATGCTTCGATTAAGAAGATGAGGTCACGTGTCCCCTCATCTAATGGTTACCATTTCAAATGTAACACTATAAATATCCTCATTTATGTCATTTGGGGGGGGGGGTAATGCTAATATATCAACTACAAGCTATACAATATCTCTTTTTTCCTTTGTGTCATTTGGGGGATAATGCTAATATATCAACTACAAGCTACACACTCTTTCTTTTTTAGTTTGATCTTTTATTGCTAAAATTAGATGTTCCATCTTGATCTTTGGTTTGGTTTTTGTTGATCGTTTCTTGTTGTGCAATTTCGCTCATATATCATGTCGGCGCCCGAACATATTTGTCTAGTGTTATAAAACTTCTTCCGTGTTCAAATTCAAGATATTATTTACTAGTAATCCGTATACACTTGTTGAAATTAACTTGTGTGGACATGAATGGGTCCAATATCCGTTGTCCACGTCAACGGTACAAAAAAAGAGATAACCAAATTGACGATGTCTGTGGGAAACGCTAATATAACTACAAACATTCTAGTGGAAAAAATTTGCAGGAAACTAGCTTGGCATCTCCCTTTAAAAATGATTTGTTCTTGAAAAAGAACAAGTGAAAGCTCCAGAAGTTGGAAAAATTTGATAATTTAGCCAATGAAGAATGAGTTCAGATCATGATATCCCTCTTAAGAGGTGAAAGAAAACCATAGTGAAGATTTTCTACAAGTGGCAGCCCAAGTGGGTTGGCGCCGACCCCACCACTATCATAGGCGCGGTGAGATGAGGGTAGTTGCTCAACTCACCCGGGTGATAGCTACCATAACTGCTAACATGAGAAATATTACCCACCAAAACATGACTATACAAGAACTCTTCATATAAATGCAAGGCCAGAGAGGTCCTCCAATTCTCCCTTTTGCACCACTAGGATACTATCCACGTCAGTATGAAGTCCAAAGTTAGAGGGCCACATCCATCGGCATGCTAACCAACCCACCGAGGCCCATGTTGACATGGAGGACAATTCTCCCCCTCCTGAGCCAAAACACATGCTGCAAAGGTCTATTAGTGTGTTTGACATAATTAGCCCCTCAGGAACTAAGCATAGGCCATTTCATCCACCTGCCGCACCTATAAATATGCCACAAACACCATTTTTTGGGACAGCAAACTAGAGGTGAGGCAAGGACATGCCCCTCGTGCTACCCCGCCTAGAAATGGCGTCACATGGGGGAGAAAATGGTGAGGGATCAGGTAGGCCCATCTCATTCTCCTTCCAGATATCAAGCTGATGAAGATGAAGACTCAGATGAACTCCAGAGATCTTGTGACCCCGATGATGACGACAAAAATTTACCCGGGTGGATCTTACCCGACCCGTTAACATAGACGTACTATCCGTTTTGGGGTGGATCTTACCCCTCACGGCTTTCTCAAACCCACGTTTCGTAAATTTACATGTTCAACGACATCCTGTGTGAGTTCCTCAAGCAATGCACGCATGGTTCGAGGACTCAACTCTGTCATTGACTCATAANTTAACATAGACGTACTATCTGCTTTGGGGTGGATCTTACCCCTCACGGCTTTCTGGACGCGTCCCCCAGGATTCGAACCCAAGACCTCCAACTCATATGTGAGACTTAAGTTGAATCCTGGTACCAATTGGGCTTTTCACAAAAACTGATAGATGCTCCGTCTCGAGCTACTATGTGTCGCCAAAGATACCAAAGTATGATGGAAGAGACGACTCGGCTAAGCACTTGAATAGTTATAAAACACACATAAGCTTGAGAGGCGCCCCCTCCATCAAATGCAGAGCGTTCTATCTGACTTTAAGTGGGATGGCAGAAATTTGGTACAGTAGGCTACCCCCGAGTATTAGGAGCGGCTAGAGTTTAAAAGTACATTCTTGAAACTATTTGCTGTAAGTAAAAAATGAAAGACTCCTGTCCAAAGTCTCCAGGACCCTACGTTGGAATAGCAACCCGAGAAGACGTTGAAGAGCTTTCTAGCCCACTTTATTGATGATATGATATATTGTGTACAAGTCACTAATCGGGAGGCATTGTCTACACTAAACATGAACACCCTCTTTTGGAGGAATGTACAGAATCAAGTTCCCACCAGCTACGATGCTTTGCTAGAAATGATGAGATGCGGGATCATCAACTAGGAGTTGATTGATCACCGAAATAAAGCCAGTGGGGGTCTTTTACCCCACAGAGACAGCGTGGAAGAGGACCCACCTGTCACCTAATAGAACAATAATGGAACCAGGCCGGTAACCAAATTGTTCCCAACTCTGGGCAAACACTTGCCAAAGCCACATTGAACGCCATAACCATTGGCTTAGAGGATGTAATCCCGAAAACCAACATGTAGCAAAGTGGATTTGGACAAAGGGCCTCTCAAAGAGAAAGAGGCCGAGGGCAGGGTTTAAAACCTAGAAATAGGCAGAACATTCTTAATATTGTACCTATCATCATTCCTATAGTCATGACACAGTGGATTGCAGAGACAGCCTAACACCCTGGCAGATGAACACTCAGAACAACAAAGAAATGATCGCCCTCCTAGGAACATGTCCACGCTTAGGTAGGATCAAGGGCCTAGACATGAAGAGGCTAGACCCTCTCACTAGGAACCATCCCAACAGCGAAGGAGGAAACGCGATAGAGAAAGGCCTAGAGAAGGACAACGATAACGTAGGGACCCCTCGACTAACATGAAAGATGCCTCTATCCATGAAATTGATACTGTTTTTGGAGAACCTTACGTTGGGAGAAATACAAGGAATTCACAAAGGAATTATGTTAGAGAAGTCAAGGGTCCCCCAATGACAAGCTATATAGTGGATAACGGTTCTCGAAGAAGGTAACTACCACCCATCACCTTCACCTAGGAAGATGTTGAGGGAGTACACTTTCCTCATTGTGATTCTCTTGTGGAAAGGGCTGTTGTGGCTCTTAATGGGTTGAAATGGATAATGGTAGCTTCGTCAACATCATCTTTGCAGCCACTGTTGACAAGATGATCGTCAATCAAGAATTAACCTCCATCACAACCCCTTTATACGGTTTCCCTTGAGATAACATCATTCCAAAGGGGAAAATAACTCTTGTAGTAGAAATGGGAGAACCACCCCCAGACAGCTTTAAATTTCATGGAATTCTTGGTAGTAGATAGCAGGTCAGCTTACCATGGGATGCTTGGTAGACCTACTCTAAAAGATTTATGGGCCGTCACCTCCATTCATCAGTTGCTTGCACCTAGTATGATTGAAAAGTTAATTAAAATTATGAATTTTATAAAATGTGTGGTTAAAAATAAATTTAAAAAATGAGTGTCGAACACGAACCTACAAACAAGAAAAAAACTACACCGCGGTTAGTTATTATTATTATTATTTTTTGATTAATATTATCTAGTTCATGTTAAGCATCGATCTATGTATAATATGCCCAATGTCCCTGCTGCAATATGATGAGAAGCTATTCTTCCCAGAACAAAAGGATCAAAACCTTTCACGCCCACGCCGGATTCAAAGGTTGTACTTTTCCCGTTAGTTCATAAGGATCAAACACCCATATTCCAGGACCATCCCTATGGGGGTGGTGAAGGGAGAGCCCCAATTGGTAGAAAAAAACCCATAGCCCCTTGGGGTTATCCTGCATTGGAAGCAGAAGTAGAAAAATGAATAAATATAGTGATAATTTGATTCTTTTCTGATCGAGATGTATAGAACTAGGGAACTAAAAAAAATTGGAAAATTTCAAACGATATATTTTCTACTTCTAAAATTAGGATTGCCACAATTAGGGACGACGAAAGAGGAGTACGAAAATGCTACCTGAACTCGATAAGAAAGGCCAAACCTGGGGATGTCAATATGGTACTAATGGATGTTGATATGGTGGATGTCCCAGGAGGCCAAAATTTCGAACAAGAAGACGTCGAGATAACGGATGCCCTCAAGCAGGTGGTCATTTTCGATGAACTAGATCCCCATGTTATTGAGTCTGAATCCCAAATAGTACTAGTGGAGGAGCTAAAAGTTTCCCAGTGAATCCTCAAGATCCCACCAAGGCATTGCAAATGGAAAGAAAGCCTGCAACCGAAGGCGAAAGAAAGACTCAAGGATGTTTTGTGTAGAAATCTTGATGTCTTTTCATGGAGGCATGATGACATGGTATGCATTGACCCCAAGGTCAGCTGTCACCACCTAAAAATTGATCCTACAATTACCCCGCATAGGCAGAAGAGAAGGGCCCTCAAGCTAGAGAGATATGAGGCCCTAAAGGAAGAAGTGCAAAAGCTGATAAAGAATGGCTTCATTAAGGAAGCCATCTACCCGAAATGAGTTTCAAAGTTAGTTTTTGTAAAGAAACATAATGGTAAATGGAGGGTGTGCATCGAATTTTCCAGCCTCAATCAAGCTTGTCCTAATGACAATTTTTTCCATCCAAGGATAGACCAACTCGTGGACTCCACTACTGGGTACGAGATTTTGAACTTCATGGATGTCTTTTCAAGCTATAATCAAATCCCCATGCACCTGGTGGACGAGAAAATAACCACTTTCATAATTGATAGAGGTTTTTATTGTTAGAAGATGATGCCATTCGGGCTGAAAAATGTCGGGGCCATCTATCAGAGGCTTGTTAATAAAATGCTTGCCAACGTCATTAGCAAAACAATAGAGGTCCATGTGGACGACATGCTTGTGAAAAGATTAAAGGCAGATAACCATATAACGCACATGGAACAAACTTTCCAATTCTACGAAGGTACAGAATGAGGTTGAACTCCTTTAAGTGTGCGTTCCATGTTGCCTCTAACAAATTCCTAGGATACATGGTCAACCAAAGAGGCATAGAGGCTAACCCAGAAAAATCTGAGCTCTAATCGAGATAAGGTCCCCTAAAAAATCAAAGGAGGTGCAAAGCTTAACAGGGCGTGTGGTGGATTAAGCCGTTTCGTTTCAATGGCCACCGATAAATGCCTCAATTTCTTTAAGATCTTAAAATTAGACATGAAGTTCCAATGGACGGAGGAGTATTAAGAGGCCTACCAAGGGCTAAAAAAGCTCATACGACAGGCTCCCCTCTTCTCGAAACCTAAGTCTGGAGAGGCCTTGCAACTTTATTTGGCCATCTCCAATGAAGCCATTAGCGCGATTCTTGTAAGAGAAGAAGGTACCATCCATTTGCCTCTCTACTAAGTAAGTAAAGCATTGTTTGCGATTGAAACCTGCTACCCTGATATGGAAAAGTTAGCTCTAGCCTTAATCACTACATTTAAGAAATTGAGGCCATATTTCCAAGCTCACACAATACTTGTGTAAACCAACTTTTCGCTTAAGCAAGTGCTTCAGAAACTTGACGCTTCGAGAAGATTGCTGAAATGGGTAGTTGAGCTCAGCGAGTTCGATGTTATTTTCAAAACAAGAATTACCATCCCTCATGGACTTCCTAGTGGAATTACCAACGTTCCGAGAATGGAATAAATCCGCATAACCTTTCACATGGAACTTGTTCGTGGATAGTTCATCTGGGGAGACGGGCTCATGAGTGGATGTGGTCCTAGTTATCCCTGAGGGACATAAGCAAGTGAAGAGGTTGCTCATTAAGAGTGACTTCCAGCTAATAGTCAGTCAAGTGAATGCCAATTTTACAGCAAGGGACAAAGGCATCGTTCGTACCTCAAATTGGTGATGGATCTACTCCCATCTTTTGAAAAATTTGAGTTAGCCCAAATCTTGCGTGTTGAAAACGCCCACGTCGATACCTTATCCAAGCTAGCTAATAGTAAGGATTCAGAACTACTAACGGTTGTACCTATCAAACACCTTTCAAAACCCTCCATAAAACCCTTCCCGACAGCAAAGAAGAAGCTTACAAACTTAGGAGAAGGGCAACCTACTTTGTATTCCAGGATAATGTGCAAAAGTGGTTTTTCTTTACCCCTCCTCAGATGTATCGGAGGGGAGGAAGCTACCTACATTCTTTCCGAAATTCATGAGGGAGTTTGCGATAATCACGTTGAAGGACTCCCATTTGCACAAAAATTAATACTGCAGCGCATTAGTAACCCATTTTGAAAAAAGACGGGATCCAATTTGTGCAAAAGTGCGATAAATGTCAGCGTTTCTCTCCAATCCAGAGATAATCCTCCCAAGAACTAATAGCGGTATCCAGCCCATGACCATTTGCCAAATGGAGGATCGACCTTATAGGCCCTTTATCTAAGGGTAGAGGTAATGATGTTATCGTCACCATTGACTATTTTACGAAATCGGTAAAAATCGAACTTCTGACTAAAATTACAGAAGCCAACACTTCCAAATTTTTGTGGAAAAATATTATATGCCAGTTCAGAATTCTTCATTCAATTGTATCAGATAATGAGTGTTAGTTTGAAAACAAAAAGTTCAGGGACCTGTGTAGAGAGCTGGGAATCAAGAAACATTTTTTAATACCTCATCACATCCAAGCAAATGGACAAGTAGATGACGTAAACAAAATCGTCAAGTATGCTTTAAAAAGAAAACTTGACGCTTCCAAGGGAGCATGGGTCAATGAAATGTCACAAGTATTGTGGGTAATCCGGACTACAAGTTGGATACCAACCGGAGAAACCACATTCTCAATGGCTTACGATGCAGAAGTCATAAGCCCAATGGAAGTTAGGTTACATTCTTCCCGTCGATTGCAATTCAATGAAATATCCAATGACAAGTTGAAAAGATGCGAGCTTGATTTCTTCAATGAAAAGATGGACCATATCGCATTAAGGAAGAAATACGACCTGTCACTTATTGGGTAGAAGATTTGGATGGGAAAATGCAATCTTGCCTATAGAATATAGAGTATATTAGAATATACTACCAGTGAATGAGCTTTATGGATGGAGAAACTTTCCCAGCCTCGTAAATATTTTGAAATGATTAAATAAAAGTACGTTTTGTCTAATACATCTAAAGTACAAGTCTTTCATGATAAAGTTGAACGTCATAGAAGAAGCCCCAACATGAATGAACCATCTACCATGTACGAAAGCGTGGGCGCTTCGAAGATGAGGATCGGATCCCAAAAAGGATTATCTCATTGGTCCTCTGAGACATACAAGCCCCTACATGGATAAACTAACTACCATGTACGGAAACGTAGGTGCCTTAGAGACGAGGATCAAATCCCAAAAGGGATTATCTCATTGGTCCTCTGGGGTATGACGAGACTGAACGTCATGGGAGAAGCCCTTACATAGATAAACCATCCATTATGTATGGAAGCGTGAGCGCCTTGGGAACGAGAATCAGAAAGGGATTATCTCATTGGTCCTTCGAGGCGTACAACACAAGCCTCCCATAACAAAGCCCAACATCAGGAAAGGAGAAATAATATTAAAGCTGAACGTGTTTGAAGATTAATCATGTTTCAAATGTTTGAAGGATAATTTGTCTTTGGAGGTCATCATATTTACTTCAGTTTAACTTGCAAGTTATATTGCCTAGGTTTTGCATCTTTTAGAGGTCCCAACACTTGCAAGTCATATTGTTTAAATTGTGTCTGTTATACACATCATTGAAGTCCCAATTTAGTTATTAAAAACAAGAAATTAGAGAAACATGTACTTCATTGATAAATAAATTTGTACAAAAGATGGCCTCAGCCATTACATAGAAAACAAAATAAAAAATTCTAAACTATGCCGAAGGTGGCATGGAGTCCGAGCCTCAGTAGTAAGTGCTTTAATAGCTGCGGCTTCTTGTTCCGAAGCTTCGTCCTCAAGAACACCCACTTGGTTAGCTTCCGCACCTTCAGCTTCGACTGCATCATCTGCTCGGGTCTGAGGTACCTCTTCCAAAAACTCCACTTTCAGTTCAGAAGCATTGAGTTTTGGGTAAACCTGTCTTACCCTGTCGACTACTTCGACATAAGCAAATCTCCTCCAAAATGCATTGAAGCGATGATACTCTTTCGTCGATGAAAGTTGGTAATGTAATCCTTCACCGCCTCTTCACCTGCATTCTGAGCACCAGTCTTAGCCTGCTCAACCTCCTATACACAGTGCCTTATTTAGGTCTCTAGAAATCCATTGGCATCCTTGGGTCCAGCATTATCTAAGTTGGCCTTCTCCAAGGCTTCAGCTATTAGCTAATGATTGTTTGAAGTTTCAACCTTCTTTGTCGAAGAAGCCACTTCGCATTAGGATTCATGGACCTTCATCTTCAGAGCTTTGATCTCTGCTAAGACATAATCCAACTTAGCTACCTCTTCAGTTCGCTGCGCCCTCAGCTTTCATCTTTTTCATCTCTTCAGATGAAAACGTAACTCTGCTACCTCTTAGTCTAAAATTTGTAAAGATTGGCAGTGCACCTTGGACTTTAGGTGGTAACATGTCCATCACTGCTAAGGCAATCTTCTCATCTTGCCTTGTCAAAAATCTCCCAGACTTTCCAGGGATCCTCGCCACTGATGCCTTCTTTATGGCCTCGAAGGTCTACTATTTCTCTTTCGCAGCCTCTTTACTGGCCTCCTTAACTTTGTGAGCATTCGCAGCATTGAACGAAGCCTGGATCAACTTTAGAGAACGAGAAGGTAGGGTCTGCTTGGCAGCTGGGACAGTGGTTGTGCTGAAATTCCCTGAAGTCGAGTCAATGCTATGGGATAATTTTCTTTTCTTATGAGGCTCCTCTATTTTCCCTTTGCCCTTATCAATCATCTGGTCCCATTCGTCCTCACTTTTCTCAGCATGTTCCTTGCTGTGGCGTTCTAACTTTCCCCGACATGCTTAGCACCTCCGGAGGAGGGCTTTAAAGCCCTGGAGCTCAATGTGGAAGTGGCTCTCACGATAGAGGCCATGTCAGGAGAGGGGTACTTTTTCCTCCCTAAATTATTTGTAAGTAGCAAAGACAATGTTAAAATCTATACTAAATACCGTGTACTTATACAGGGCTTCGGTATTTACCTTTCAAGGACATCAATTCGAAGTTCAGGAAGAACTTGCTTTAATCAATTAGAGGTTGAAGGGGAGTGACCTTGGAGAACGTCGATAAACGTCTTCGATGACGTCACATTTGTCCTGGGAGAGTTCGGAGCGAGTCCCTGAAACTACAAATCAAGAAGCGTCAGATAAAATTATAAGCAAATGACAACTCTTAAAAAAAGAAAGTCACGGGCTTCGGAGTACTTGGTTAGTACAGTGCAAGCTGGGGACTTATCTTTTTCAACCATTTATCACTCACCCTCACCCGAAACTATGATTTCTTTCACCCTTTGATGGAGGATGGCAGACCTGCTACGAAAGGGGTCTGGGCCCCCAAAGGGTCATATAGTACGATCCCTTAGATTCTCTTTCCCAAGTACCCGGAGTTGAAAAAGTATTTGGAAGACATGAATGGGCATATCCTCGTCAAGCAAGATCTCATTCCAAATGAAGTAAATCCCAACTAACTGGCTCCACCCATTTGGCAACAGTTGGGTTGGAGCCAACATATAAGACATCAGCACCACCCTAAAAAATGGGTACAGAGGTAGACATATACTTACCTTAAATAGATACTCACTAACTGCCACACATCCCGCCCTCGGATAACAGACACATTTGTGGGCCTCAGGTTCTTGGAGTTCTATAGAATCTGAGATTATATACTTCTCCCTAATTTCAACCAAATTTGCAGAGGTTATAGCAGAGGGGATTCTTCGTAGTTGATGGGACCCTCATTCATAGCCTAAAAATCTCCATCCAACCCCCAAGACATAGCCCATTCCCCAACCCTGGTGTTGGTTACCCTTCTACTACTAGCAAAGATGTAATGAATGGAAGATGAAAAAATAGAGAAATTACCTAAATAAAGAGAAGCTCTAAGAACGTGGTGTCTCCTAAGAACATAAACGGCTGGAAAGTTTTTGAATACTAGAGAGATTTGAAGATTTTTACAAAGGTAAAAAACTAAAATAATGGCAAGGTTTTTAGCTTTTATAAGAAAGGGAGACGAAGCACAGCTATTGGATCGAGATCCACTTCATCTGAAGCGTCCATTTTAAACCTCATCTGAAGTGTTGAATTCAAACAGAATTTGTTATCAACGCCCCATATTGATATATGTTTCTTACGCACGCGCCTCAAGGCATCGATCTTAAAGTAAAGCAGTCTGACCATCATTGCAAATTCAATATATAACGGATGTACGTGTATTAGAAGTCAAAACGATTCAGTTGCCTTTTCTTAGTAACGTACAAAAAATCAAATCGTTGACACTATTATACTTTATTATCAATTAAAATAGAGCATCAACAGTTCAGCATTTCCATGCTTCGACTCATCAAACAAATTTCAACTATACTCAAACGGAGCCTCAATAGTTCTGCACTTCCCTAATTCGGCTCATCAAACAAATTTTAGCTAATAAGGGAACTTTAGCAATTCAACACTACATAAGGATGAGACAACATACGAGAATCAGGTCCAACTTTGAACTCCAACTATGATATCAATATCTATACTTGGACTTGGGGAACTATTTTATTGTTGAAAACCTAACAATGACAGAAAAACCTGCCCCAAAGAAATTACACTCAAGACAAAAGTCCACGCATGATATGAATAACCATACATGGACTTGGAGGACTATTGTTACGCTTCAACACCAATGCTCACACGTGGCCTATCGACGTCCCACGAGGATGCAGCCGACCTATCGAAAGTCCTTTTTGCCAAAGCTATGTGGCATCCCATGTGGAGTACATAGGACCTATCGAAGTCCACTAAATCTAAAGCACTGAAGCCGGCCTTCACCAAAGTGGTTTCATGTAATGGACCTATCAAAGTGACGATACTCAACGAAGTAGAATCTGAAGCTCTATCAGGACAGGTAACGACCTACATTTGAAAATCTTGAATTTATGAAATCCTTTTGGAATGATTAATTGGACTTTTGTAATGAATAAAAATGTCAAAGTCTTATTAGCATATGTTATAAGGTAACTGTCCCCTTTTTTAGAACATTTAATGCGCCACAAGATATTGGAATCAAATTAATACTTAGGATAAGATGCATACGTTAAGAAAATGAGGCCACGTGTCCCCTCATCCAATGGTTACCATTTCACATGTAACACTATAAATATCCCTCCTTTGTGTCGTTTGGGGGTAATGCTAATATATCAACTACAAGCTATACACTCTCTTTCTTAGTTTGATCTTTTATTGCTAAATTAAATGTTTGATCTTGATTTTTGGTTCAATTTTTGTTGGTCATTTCTTATCGTATAATTTAGCTCATATATCTTGTCGACGCCCGAACATATTTGTCTTGTGTTATAAAGCTTCTCCCACGTTCATATCCGATATATTATTGACTAGTATTATGTCTACATGCATTGGAATTGGCTTGCGTGGACACGAGTGGGCCCGATATCTATTGTCCACGTCAACACTACAAAAAAGAGGTCAACAAGTTTAATAAAATATAATTTTCCTACTTTTCTTAACATTTGATCAGACAAACATGAGATAATAGAAGTTTAAGCAAGTTTATCTGCTTCAAATTTTTGCCCAACAATCATAGAATCAGGATAGTTTTCATCAATAGCTTCTAAAACGTTCCGTCCAACAAGAACTCCTTTTATTTTTTGTTGTCAAATGAAAAAAAAAAAAAAAAATCATTTTCCATTAAAAACTCCAAGTTTAAAATTAGTGATAGTCATATTTTCAAGAAAACACCAAGTTTTTCAAAGATAATTGTCACAATACTTTAAAACAATTTTTACCAATACAAAAAATTATAACATAATTCATGATCAATTTGAGTACCAATGGTAACAAACAAAGAATGTCACAGTTAAAGTACAGTTAGCTACAAAATAGTATACATTCAGATGAACAACTTTAAGCAGTGAACTCCCAATGTTCGGATTCACAAGGATTCCATAAGAATCGTTTTCTCAGGTCAATGCTCAAAAATTCTTGAACCATATGGGTATATGAACAAATATTAAAATTTTCAATATATACATGTTAAGATTTAGAAAAATATAAGACAAAGCGGTAGTCTAAAGGTTTGACCACCAAAAGTCTCAATACTCACAACTGTGTTCAGAGTTTGTCCACCAGAAATCCAAATCCAAGGTTTATTTTCAAATTAAGGAGAAACCAATTTTTCTCAACCAAAGTTCCTTTTATTTCCATAAATAGCCACCAAAGTGCTCGATCTTACAAAAAAAAAATTTGATCTAGGGTTTCAAGATTTCAGATCGACCAAGAATATTGAACCATGAAAATTAATTTTCCAAGGTCGAACAATGATCGAAGACTCAAGACTTGCAACCAAAGGCTCTGATACCACTATTATACAAAAACTCAAAAGATCTAGAGAAACTATTCATGATTTAACCACGAACGTTACAAGTTCTCATAACACAAGCATCAAAGATTTCATCGAACACAAGCTCAGTATATTTTACCCTTCCGTTTCAACACAGAAGCTTCAGAAAATCCACACCCTTCAAACTAGATGAGTTGAAGTTACTTTTATGGACCAGTAGAACTCAACATTCATCAAATCATCGCTCTTCTCACAATAGAATCACTCAAACTCTTAAACTCACCCATAAATCACATATTCATCCAACCAGAGGTTAAAGATGAACAGAAGACAAAGATGACTCATAGATATCCCTAAAAGACGGCCAAAACAAAATAAAATGAATAATTCCCTAGGCATTTCAACCAAAGGACCTATTTATGTCTTTAGTGACCATCTTTGATCTCAAAGTAAATAGCGATTTAGCAAGTTAAGAGGCAAAAAACCAATTTTCATCTATTAAAAGGAAAGGGTCCAAGTTTTGGGCTTCACTTTGAAATTATTGGGCAATAGTGGCCAAGCCCAATTTCATCATAGCCTTAAATTGGATTGGATTGGGCACAACCCAACAAGATCATGTTATGGAAACAAGATGCTAATTATTAAAAAACATATTTTATTTCGGCTATGGTGGGCGATGTGGTGGGTCGCGAGTGAAGGCAACACTTGCGAAGGTTGTGGTATTGGTGGAATTCGGTAGTGTTTTATAGGATTATAAAAATAAGTAATTGACAATTAAAAACAATATTTTTGGATTAAAAATGAAAAAAACGTTATTTTTGTAAATTTTGATAGAAATGGGTAGTGCGAATAAATGTTCAAAATTTCCAAAGGACAGATTTATTTGTAGTAATTAAATTAAGAATGGGTATTGTCTAACTCAATTTCGTTCTAAATAGAATCGAACCCATAATTTCGTACACTTTGAGAAGGTATACTGAATTGTAGATTTCATCGTTTTCTTCTTCTTATTTATAAATAATTCAATTATAGATATGTGGGGTTACATCACTATTAAATTATCAACTAATAAATATGAAATATTTTATTTTTTGATTAAACTCGAGAACTAGATCAAACTAATCGATTTCTAATTCATAATACTCAATTTTATTTTAACATATAATCAAACCAACTAATTCAGTCCAATAATTTTTCCGACCACAATGAGTTGGAAAAAAACATCCTTTTCGCTTACAAAGCTTGCGCTCGTCATCCTTAAATCATATCGCACTAGTTTACCTCTTTATAAAAACACCATAGTGGAGTTTGTTTATCCTCTTTAAATAACACTTCACATGTTTCATTAAATAGACTAATCGAACTTTATGGAGACAATGGACCATTGCTAAAAATATAAAGCTTAGTCATAAAAGCAATATAGACCCTTAAATTAATCAAATTATTTGGATAGCTAGGCTTCACGTCGTGTTTACCTCATACAAATTGTTCAAGGAACAACTTTTGGGTCATTTCTTGAAAATAAGATACCAACGTCACATTTTTCTGTTGATCTTCTCCGTCACAAACTCAAAATCGTTGACCAATTTTCAATGTAGGTATTGATTAACGAGTTCGGTAGACATTAACATATGTCATTTTTCGTTTAAAATCGTCGAGAAATCTATAAATGAACGAAGAATCCGTAGTTTTTGTGTAGAAAGATGTCGAGAAAGTTTATATTTTGATTAGTAGAAAGTTCAGAAAATCTCTAAATTTAGAACGTGGTTCTGATTCCAATTTCAATAAATCAACGAAGACGGTATGATTCTGTTTCGACTAAATTCGAAGCAAGCACCCCTGTGGCAAGTGACTTGAAAGTTTGGTAGTGCCATGATTTTGAATAGAAAGCAAAATGTGATTGTATCTTAATTTTGGAAAAAATTGTGCTGAAATTTGAATTATCACTAAGATTAGCCGATTAGGTACTGATTTTTCACATCATATTTTACAAAACTATTTAAGCACAAATGTGGTACATTATTTATATTTATTAGATGAACTTAGTTGTGGATTCTTGTGCACTTTACAGCATAATGGTATTTATAAGACTACAATATTGTCTTAAAAGGGGAATAAATGTATCTATAATTTGATAGTGCTGTATATTTAAAGGGAAATTATATTCACCTTTTGTTATCAACATTATATTTTAATAATAATGAAGGTCCTTAAACTTTTCTGATTTTTGTACTTGTGCTCTCAACTTTTTTCGTTGATTTTTATCATTAACTTTCAATTAAATAGCACATATTGTATTTGATGACGATTCCTGTCCAAATATTATACTAACATACATTTGAAATGAGGAGAAAGTATTTTGTCAAACTTCTTTATTTTGCTTGTTTAAAAATATGAGAGGCAAATCAGTCTATTTAAACACCCTTAACATTTTTTTTTTTGGATGAAAATCATTATCAGATACAAGATGTAAAAATTAATAGAATGTTGAGAATAAATATGTGACAGAGAAATTGGAGAATAAGTGCGAAAATGAGCAAATGTTATAAATTATATCCATTGCAAATAAAATATGATGTAGTTAACAAAAATTGTCGTGTGAATATAATTAGTCATATTAAAATTCTAACTCACAATAAATTTAATGGACCTAAAGGGCAAGCAAAATATGTGTATATGGTCTGCAATTTAATTTTGCTCCCATTTGGTCTAGAAACGTACAAACCCAATAATTTAATCACTGTTAAGATATATAGTTGGACCTAAACGGCTATGCCCTTGTTTGGTCTTGATTTTAATCAAATTTTAATCTAAGTTAAAGTCAATTAATCAATATTAATCACATATTTTATGGATTTCACAACTTTTTAACTATACATTTCAAAAACTTCGATCAAAATTTATTAAAAATTTAATTTTAATTCACATCAAACATGGGCATAGTATGCTCATGTACAATGCTCTTGACTGTTATGTTTGGAAGTGAGTAGGAGTACAAAGAGGGTTTTAGTGTTAGTGTAGTAGTTGCTAGCTAGATTGTAAAATAAGTTACTTATTTGTAGATCTTTTTGATCAACCTTACCGCTTTTTTTGCATTTAAGCTCGTCAGAATATGCTTTTTTCTTCTAAATTATTGAATAAATATAATACTATTATATATATGATGTGTGGACATTCCAAATTCCCAATACCCTTTAAGCTAGAAATGAAACACTGAGGTTAGATCCTTAGGAGGAGGAGGAAGAGGACCTAAGAATAAAATTTAAATTAATCATTCAAAATACATAATTTATTGAAACAATAACGGAAAAATGTTGGTGGATGTGCGATAAAATATGTAAATGATTGTTCAAGACAAAGAATTATAGTAGTTTAATTCGCAGGAGCGTAATTAAACTACAAAGAAAATAAGTAAGAAGAAGAAAATAAAAGGAAAACGAAATCCGAGACAAGTGAAAACACTTTCTCCTTAAGGCAAATTGCCCCGCAACGGTGCTAACAGACTACGGCACTTGTCTCCCTAGATACAACAGATACAACTTGTGGTAGAAGCACTTCAAACCACAAACAACAACGAACTTAGAACGATTTTTTCTCTCTACATGAAAAAAACGGTTTTAGAATGACTTTTGGAAAGTATTTTGCAACAGGTTTTGGTATTATGCTCAATGCGAATGATATGAGATGCATAATGGACGTTCAAATGGTCCTTTATATAGAAAATGAAATGTTGTGAGTGAAATGCCGAACCCCAAACTCAACAACTTTTGCCAAAGGTCGCAACATTTACTCTCTCTAGCCTGTCGCTGGCCTCTCGCTTAAGTGACGGTGACACATTTTCATCAGAGCTTCTCTCGCTAGACTGTCGCTTGAGCGATATGCGAGCGATATAGATAGTCATTTCTCAGCTCGTGTATCATCTTTTCTATCCAACTTTGGACTACAATTTCTCATTCATCGAAAATTGATTTTGAGATTCCAAATATACCACGACAATCTACTCGACTAGTAAAACAAGTTAGTCTATTTATATTCATAATTTGACTATTGGATCAAGTCCAAATATTTGATCGAAATTGACACAAAAGTCACTTTCACATACTTAATTTCATTCTCTAAACTAAATTCCAACAATCCCCCACATGAATGGAAATTCGAATATGATCATGTTATGCAAAAATATGATGCATTGTAGAGAGAGTGGAAAAACACTACATTAGGTAAGGTAGCTTCCGACCTTGAACCTTCCTTAGTGAAATACTATCGGATTTACTTGGCTAATTGGTGCACGCGATGTCTTGAACCATTCAACCGTTGGTGTAAACCAAGACAAGTACTCACACCATGTCTTAGATCATATTATGCAAAAATATGATGCATTGTAGAGAGAGTGGAAAAACACTACATTACGTAAGGTAGCTTCCGACCTTGAACTTTCCTTAGTAAAATACTATCGGCTTTACTTGGCTAATTGGTGAACGCTATGTCTTAAACCATTCAACCGTTGCTGTAAACCAAGACAATAATACTCACACATATGTATTTTCTAAATCGTTTATGGTTCTCATGACTTGATTTATTTTGGCCCTCAACCACTATTGGGTTTCATAAGTGTTTGAAAAATTTCAACATTTGTACAATTTTCATTAAGGCAGCCCCACCTCGTACTTACATAGGTGACCTCTTATTAAGAGTATTCTGTCATACTCCACTTGACTCAATCAAGATATATGAATCATTAAAAGTATGTCTTAACCATAACATTCTGCAGAAAGCACTTTAATTTTTATAGGAATGAGTTGGAAAATATTTTCCCAAGTACTTCATTGAATCTTTATAATTTAGTTGTCCACTTGAATCAAGATCTTGGGATCTCTACTCAACAATGTAGGGTTACCATTATGAAAATCCTTACGTAGTAGGCTTTAATCACATTCCTTTCGATAGGCAACGTACTTGATTTCTCAATAAACCCCAAGTAAGTAGATCTGCGATGTTCTCCTTTGATTTCACATAATTTATGGAGATGATACAATTAGAGATCAGTTATTTAATGGTATTGTGTCTACGACGTATATATCCAGACTTACCATTATACGTGTTGTTTTGAGCTCTTCCAATAGCCGATTGACTATCACAATATATACTAATAGCAGGTGCCGATTTAGGCAAACATGGAATCTCTTCCAAGAAGTTACGAATCCATTTTGCTTCTTCCCCAGCTTTGTCCAAAGCAATAAACTCTGATTCTATCGTTGATCGAGCTATACATGTTTGCTTTGTCGATTTGCATGATATAGCAGCTCTACCAATGGTAAATAGATAATCATTAGTAGACTTAAAATCCTTTAAATCGGATATCCAATTCGCATGACATTATTCTTCTAATACCACGGGATATTTTGTGAAGTGTAATCAATAGGTTACTTCAAGTACCTAAGAACCTTTGTTAAAGCCTTCCAATGATCATAGTTTGGATTACTTGTGAATCTACTAAGTTTATTCATAGAAAATGCTATGTCCGGTTGAGTGCACTTTGTAATATACATAAGACTGCATATAATCTGTGAATACTTTAGTTGTGACACACATTCACCCGTACTTTTGACTAAGTATAAACTTGTGTCAATAGGGGTTTTCGCAGGACTTTCCTCAAGTACATTATACTTTTTAAGTATACTCCCAATGCAATGACATTGAGAAAGTAATTCATTATGATGTTTTAGAGATCTTAATCCCTAATATTACATCAACCACACCCAAGTCTTTCATATCAAAATGTTTTGTTAACATTCTCTTGGTTTATCATTATTTCGTGACTATTGGCCATTATCAACATGTCATCTACATATAGACATACAATCTCGTAGGTCTTTGGTGTATGTTTAATGTATACACACTTGTCACACTCGTTTATCTTAAACCCATTAGACAACATTGTCTTGTCAAACTTTTGATATCATTGTTAAGGAGCTTATTTCAATCCATACAAGGATTTAACTAGTTTAGAAACCTTTTGTTTGTGATTAGGAGAGACGAACTCTTCGAGTTATTCCATATATATCTCATCTTCTAACTCACCATTTAGGAATGCCGCCTTTACATCCATTTGATGAATCTCAAGGTTATGTAATATTGCAATAGCAATTAACAATATTATTGATGTGATTCTAGTAACGGGTGAGTAGGTATCAAAGAAGTCAAATCCTTCTTTTTGTCTATATCTCTTGTCAACGAAATTAGCCTTATATTTGTCAATGGATCCATCCGATTTAAGTTTCCTTTTGAAAATTCATTTACACTGTAAGGGCTTGTTCCCATGAGGTAAATCAACTAACTCCTAAGTATGATTTTGCATTATAGAATCTATCTCACTATTGATAGCTTCTTTCCAATGCGGTACTTTCGGTGTAGACATTGTTTCATTACAAATCTTTGGTTCATTTTCTACCATATATGTTAGAAAATATGGGCCAAACGAAGTGGATATTCTAGCCTTTTTACTACGCCTTGATTCTTTCTCATTTGAAGTGTCATTTGTAGTATCATAAGTTCTTTTATTTGAACTTGTACTTTTCTTGTTCTTATACGGAAAAATATCTTAAAAAAATGATGCATTTCTTGATTCAATTATTGTTCTTTCCTGTATATCTTGAATTTCAAATTTATGCACTAGGAAACGATATGCACTACTATTATTGGCATACCTAATAAATATGCAATCAATCATCTTAGGTCCGATTTTCACTTGTTTAGGCTTATGTACTTCAATCATATCTAAACAGCCCCACACTTTCAAGTATAGGTAAGAAGGAGGATGACATTTCCATAGTTCATATGGAGTTTCTTCCATTTTCTTAAGGGGTATCTTGTTAAGAATGCTATTTGCTGATAGTATAGCTTCCCCCCACAAGTTTTGAGGTAGACCTGAACTTATCAACATTGAGTTCATAATCTCTTTAAGAGTTCAATTTTTGTGTTCAGTAACACCATTTGATTGAGGTGAGTAAGGTGTCGTTATTTGATGAATGATTCCATGTTCAGAACAATATTCTTCAAACGGTGCCCCGTATTAACTACATCTATCACTACGAATATTTTTTATTCATTTACCAAGTTGATTTTCAACTTTCATCTTATAATGTTTAAAGACATATAAGGCTTCGTATTTACTTCGTAGTATAAAAACATAATAATACTTTGTACAATCATCAATGAAAGTTATAAAGTATTTCTTACCACTTTTAGTTTGAACAAATATCAAGTCACATATATCTCTATGTATTAACTCTAATGGTGTCGTGTTCTTTTGAATTGAGTGAAAAGGTGTTTTGACCAATTTTGCTTCAACACATACTTCACACTTATAATTAGGATCAATCTTAAGCGTTGGAATTAAAATTTGATTCATAAGTTTGCGCATTGATTTGTAATTGACGTATCCTAATCGACTATACCATAGACAAGACAACTCAAGCATATAAGTAGAATTCAAAGTTTTATTCATAATGTTTTTTTCGGTACAATTGTAAGAACGTTTATTTTGAACATTCCATCACATAAGTATCATGTACCAACATACATCTTATGTTTAGTGAGCACAAATTTATCGGATACAAACATAAGTTTAAAGCCATTTTTACTTAGA
>CAIGRT010127571.1:0-14561 GCA_903798405.1 Fraxinus platypoda
CTCTCTTTGTAGAGCATGTGTTGGAGGTTTTCCTCGTATCCGCTTTTTGCGCCTTCTATGGAATGCTTTGTGATTCAAAAAAAAAAAAAAAAGAAGTTAGCCTAAAGAAACAAAAGCAAAAGCTGAAACGCAGCTGAATGGACCTGATTTATGTTGACCTTAATAAATTGAATAGATGTATCACCTTTCGCATTTATTTTCCTTTAACGTACTGATCGAACGTGTTAAATCTCGCATGCAACGACCCCAAGGATTCTGCAAAATTGTGAAGTTGCAAAAAGAGTTGGTCACAAGGAAATCTTTTTTGTAAAGAAATCGGAAAACCGTATCGATCAACTTTCAGATTACCTCAAATAGAGTAAAGAAATAAATAGGATCTCTTTTTATGCATTGCAAAACATTCCAAGTTGTTTTCTTGTGATTTGTACACATCAAGGACCATATTTATGCCCTTACATTTGGCACTCCTTCCAAATGTATAAGGGTATGTTTGACATGACATTTAATTCCGTTTCTACTTTTTATAAAATAACTTTATGAGAAAGTCATATTAGATCAACTTCTTTTAAAATCTATTCTAGCCTAACAATACAATTTAAAAATCTATCCAAATTAATAAAAAAAAACGGTTTTTTCGCAGAAGTAACTTTTAACTTTTAAAAGTCTTTAACATAACTTAAGTTGTACGTTCCATTGTCCCTAGAATATTTATGAGTCCATACTTGTTTGAGATAAATTTTCCGAGAATAGATTTTGTGAAAAATAATTTTTTTTAGAATGTATTTTAAAATTATATTATTGAAAGAATGTATTATTGAAAATAGATTTAGAAAAAATAAGTTTTAAATAATCAGTACCAAACAAGAACTAAGTATCAGTACGAAGCTGCAAGCAACATCCGTTGTGTATAAGAAATTAATAATTAACGAGGATAGAGTTGGAGTCTAAAGGTCTGTTTGGCAGAGCAGTAGGTAGCTGAGATTGAGCCCACGTGGGGGTTAGGCAATAAGTTTCCACCCAAGGCAGAAATGAAAAAGGCAGAAACAGCAGAATCCAACAAAAAGACAAATAAGGAAAAATGGTGCAAGTGTGTCAGCGTTAAGAGAAGGTCGGACGGTGGAATTGGCCCATGTACATTACATAGTTGTATCTAACTTTCGACACATTTAAGGCTTTGCGTGTCCTTACTTGTACCTCTTTTGTGTCTCGATAACTCCTCGACTCCACCCTCATCTCACGCTGATTAAAGAAGAAGAAAAAAAAAATGCGAACATGTACTTTTGTACGATCGATTAACAACTAAATTGTCATATAGAATAGACAAAGGTCATCAATTTACATTTCACCACCGATTATCTATGTATATGCATATGTATTGGAAATTGATGGATGTAATAACTTTGACGTGTGCGGATTTTCTAGAAGATTAAACTATTAGATGGATCTTTTAGATTTATTTTAAGATATTAAAATTATGGAAAAGATAATTAGAGAGATAAAAAATACAAATCAAATAATAAATAATTTGAGGAACATGTAACTATGTAAGTGGGCTTTTAAGAGTATATGATATTATAGTTGTTGGAGTCGAAATCTCCTTCTTCTCAATACATGTTTGACATATTATTTATTTTGTAAATGAAAATACATCAATGTTTAATGTATAGATGTGCTAAAAACTATGGTGGCGTCTTCATATTTGTTAAGAAGATATGATCTATCGAGCTATTAAAAGTTTATAGAAAATAGCCAACGAGAGGTTAAATTTGAGCTCGTATAGTTGTTATCGCTGTTATAGTAGAAATCGTAATTATTACTTAATAAAGTTGTACAAAACATTTTTTTTTAATCAAAACACCATCATAATTTAGACGTGATTTTTAGGCCTCTACCTTGATCTGATGAGAGGTTTTGGATTTTCTGATCCTATCTTATAAATAATGAAATCAAGTACAAGCAGGACCTTTAAAATATACTGTTGACCCAAAAAAACGTACACATGATGTGGCCAACAGACCCCAAGGCCTCTCACGTCCAAAAAAGCTGGGTTCTTGCACACTTGGATAAACCGTTAGTCACACGTGACCTTCTCCGAAAAGGGTGGCTTTGACCGCACGCACTCCGACGGTCAAGTCAGTTAGGAAAATAATTAAATGAGTGTGGGAGAGCTTTAAACGTGAGCCTTTAATGTAAAAAAGGGGGTCAACTTTGGGGTGAATGATTAAAAAATGTGTGTAGCAAGAATATAGTTTTAAAAGTCTAAACTTGCATTATCTTTGAAGGGCACTAAGTGTGAGCTTTTATAATTGGGTAATGTTAAAGGAAGTCATTGGATAATAATGCAAGTGACCTCATCCAAATGATTGACATTTCTAGTGAATTGTCTTGTCAATCACGTGGCGCAAGATCTGTTTAAGATTTTGTCACTGCCTCACCCTGGATCGGTTCTTGCAATGTGGTCTGCGTGTAATGGGGTCGGTCCAGCCTTTTCTATACGGGGTCGCACAAACTTGAAGAAGGTCATCTGTGTGAAGTTGGGTCGTCTCATGTCAGTGTATAAGGCGTGGGCCCTCGAACCATTCTCTACGTAAGCTAACTGGGGTCACGTATGGGCCCTAGTTTTGCAAGGCGTAACATATACAAAGGTGAAGAAGATATATTTTTTTAGAAATCGATGAACATGAAAATAATACTTTATCTACAACGCAATCGAAATATCATAAAAGTCTAGGCTTGTACATACGTGACACGTAGTTCCAAACTTGCATGAAATCAGATGGTTCTATTCACAAAATACCCAAAATTTAATGGGAGGTTCCTCATCGAATCATCCAACGTTCATTTAGGTGTGCATTTTAACCTGCATCGAACCTCCTAAATTGGAATGGAACTGAATGATCCCATTTACAAAATACTCGAAATTTAATGAGTGATTTAAGTTCTTGAAATATTCGGACCATACTATCCGACTCCCATCCTTGTGTATCATGTATGCATGCATACATAATTATATCTACGTGTACTTATATATTGCCTTTTTCACAAGCCAAATGAATAGTTTTCCCTTTTTAATTTCTTGAAGCAGACTTGTAATATATGTCGGCTACTCCTGTTTGCTTAGAATCTCTAATTATACTTGGGGCTAGTTTTGCAGAGTTCTATTTTTGTAGTAAAATTTTATGAAAAAGTTATCTTAAGCTAGTTTCATCTTAAAGTTTTACTTGCCAAATGAAACACTTCTAAGAAATTATTCAAACATATTCGAAATGGCAGATGCAATTTTTAGCTTTCAAAAGTCACAACAAATGGTCCCTTACACACTTGTTCTTAACTCCCAAACCCAAGATTATTATTTTAATTATGCTAATTAATCTTTCTTCAAAATAAATGGATAAAAATTTCAAACCCTTGACAGCTTAGTTTCACACAGAAGCCTGATGGATATAATTGAGGAAATAATGTATTTTAAATAGTGATATGATGTGAAATATGTGGTTAAAAAGTAATGAAAAATTATTGATGTGATGAAAAATATTATTTTATTGAAAAATGTGTGATTGGAAATAAGTTTTGAAAGAATGTATGCATTATATATTATCAAAATGCAAAATATAGTAAAAAAAAATTGTGGTTCCGATCTACAAATTTCCTCTCCTACTCTTCCACTTCCTCAACCTTTGCTTTTTGTCCTTTCTTGAATGTTTTATACTTGTTAGCACTCTTGGCTAAGAAATGTTGGGTTCATTTGGTTCATCATCCCATGAGGAGGAGGATCCATCACCGCCCAATATCCACTACCACCACCACCACCATATTCAGCACCGGAGTTTTACTCCGCCGTCAATACACATGCGCCAATTACTCATAAGTTGTGCTGAGTTGATTTCCCGGTCTGATCTTTCTGCTGCTCATCGGCTCATCTCTATTTTATCTACTAACTCTTCAGCTTATGGTGATTCCACTGAGAGATTAGTCCACCAGTTCACTAAAGCCCTTTCGCTCCGGCTAAGCCAGTGTGCGGAGACTGCCGGTTCTTTCTTGATCCCCAATCCCAGTACCGCTAATCTTGTTAGTGCTGAAGCCACAAGTTCTTCAAATGTTAACATGGCTGAGTTTGGATCAGATGAAACCCTTGTTCAATCCTCTTACTTGTTACTTAACCAAGTTACCCCATTTATTAGGTTTAGTCAGCTCACTGCAAATCAAGCAATCTTGGAAGCAACTGAAGGCCAACAAGCAATACACATCCTAGATTTTGATATCATGCACGGCGTGCAATGGCCTCCATTAATGCAGGCCATGGCAGAGCGTTTTCCACCGCCGACGCTTAGGATCACCGGCACCGGAAGTGAACTTGAAGTACTTCGAAGAACTGGTGACCGCCTCTCCAAGTTTGCTCTCTCATTAGGCCTCAGATTTCAGTTCCACCCTCTTATCATCCTCAATAATGAAGACCCCATTTCAGTTGCCTCTGCGGTTCTTCTCCTTCCTGATGAAACCCTAGCAGTCAACTGTGTGTACTATCTTCACCGCCTTCTCAAGGACCAGGACCGCCTTCACCTTTTCTTACATCGAATTAAAGCCATGAAACCCAAGGTTTTTACCATGGCTGAAAGGGAAGCAAATCATAACCACCCAATTTTCTTGCAGAGATTTGTGGAGGCTTTAGAGCACTACGCGGCGGTGTTTGATTCCCTTGAAGCCACCCTGCCACCTACTAGCCACGAGCGGCTCACGGTGGAGCAGATATGGTTCGGAAGAGAAATTGCTGATATCGTGGCAGCAGAAGGAGAATGCAGAAAAGAAAGGCACGAAAGATTCAGATCATGGAAAGTTATGTTGAGAAGCTCAGATTTCAACAATGTTCCATTGAGCCCCTTTGCACTTTCTCAAGCTAAGCTTCTCCTAAAAATTCATTACCCTTCTGAGGGATATCAGCTTCATATTCTCAATGATTCTTGCTTCTTAGGATGGCAGAATCAACCCCTTTTCTCAGTCTCTTCTTGGCACTAAAAATGATACAGATTTTAGCCCAATGATACCTAAACTAAACCTTCCCCAATCAGAAACCCTAATTTCCATAACCCCTGAAACATCTATGAATCTGTAAACGTTGCAAAAATTATGAAGAAAACAGAAACCCAGCTGAACAAAGCCTCACAAACACCTCCTCCTGGTTTCTGTGGTTTTCTTGGGGTGCTGAAATTAAAAGTGGATGTTTTATTTTTATACTGCTACTGGGGTCTTTATATTATTACAATTTTCTTCGTATAATCTTATTAAATATATGTGAGATTTCATTACTAGATCCTCTATCAGCCTTTCAGGAGGCAACAATTGCTATTTGGCTCATTAAATCCATTAAATATAATTAATTACCACTATCTTCTTGAAGGTTGTTTGTCATTTTGTATTGGTGGATTTGTTAACCTTTCTTCTTTAGTGCTGATAATGCTTCACTTTTCTTTTAACTAATTCTTGATTATTCATGCAGTCTTATCTTGTTACTTTCAGTTGTACTTTAGAAAGAAAATGAAAACTACTTGGTGGTTGTTAATGGAAGTTACTTAATTGATTAAGGTGTCATTCTTGTTTCCTAAAATTCCCTTCTCCATTCATTGTTGTGTTGGTTTTTCAAGAAAGGATACATGAATTTTCTTGTTTTCCTGCTATATAGCACCATTTGTTGCCCTAATTTCTGCCTTTTGTCCCCTCAACAAAACCATCAAAGTTCTCAAATAGAGCTAACCTTGCCCCCCTTCAATGCCCATTCCTTTATAACAAACTTATAATGGCATCTCTCTCGTGTCTAGTGGTATTTCAATTAAGGGCCACTTTTTTTTCTTTCTTTTTCCATCGTCTCCCTCTTAATTTGTCGATTCTTCTAGTTTATGGCTTCTTAGAGCATATCGTCTTGTAACGTATTGCTTTCATGGCTTCTAATCTCAAATGTGACACAGTCGGTGAGTTAGATTTCTAAACTACATCGAACGATATTGAAGAAAAAATAATCAAAGGGAATCAAAATATTTTGCAATGAGTTAATGGCATGCTATTATATTGTACTTGATTATGGTTTTCAGGTCCATGATGAGTAACATAAAGATCCTAAAATCTTGCTATTCAGTGGAATGATGCAATTGTTCTGAGTTGGAGTATTCCTCTAAGTAGGCTATACTGTACAATTTTAGTAGCTGACATTGATGAGATGGTTACTAGTATTCGACGCCCACGCAAACACAGCACTGTACATCACACACAATAATATTGCTTTGCTTGTGGATTTTGACTCCATTTACAAAAAAATCAATTTTTTAGTAATTTTGATAAAAATGGATGGAAATACAAGGTTGAAAATTTAAATTAGCTTTTTTGACTGAACCAAACAGGTCCTTATCTTTTACATTTAAAGGCTTTTGAGATGATCATGCCTGATATATGCATGGCATTTTGGATTACAGAGAGACAGCCTACACATTTGTGTAATATAATTAGAACTCTGCTAACTTGTGTTATTCGAATTGCTATTTCTGGTTATACGGTTCTCCATGAGTTGTTTTGATCTTTTACTTGAAGCATTATTCTTATTTATTTTCGAGAAAAAGAACTGACGAGTCGCGAAATTCTACAAATCATTTTATATCTTTAATAATTGCCTTTGTTTTGAAAAATAAAAAAGTAATACAAATAATTAATCATGTAGCCCCTGTCTGAGCCACATTTTCATTTTCTCATTCTTCTACTTATTTTCAGTCGCACATTCTTGAATAAAATAATATTTTCCATCACATCAATAACTTTTTCTTTTTTTTCAATCACATATTCACATCACATCACATCACAAAAAAATGGGTTCTTTCCATTTTAATGTGCATCAAATACACTCGTGAGGTGAGATAGAATCTAAAAATCCAATCAAGAATGCACTTATCCGATGCAAGATCAATGTTTAAAATCTTGAACCTTCTTTTCGAATATTAAGAAAAGATTCCAAAAATCCAATTAGGTAATTAGTATAATATTAATGTTTAAGATTAATAACTAGGATTATATTCCAAGTTGTTTGACCTAAAAAAAATGGAATCTTGAGCAATTCTTGAAGCAAAAACTTGTCATTTCAAGATCGCTGCTTACTCAAATATGTCTCCCAGTTAGTGCCTCTTCAATTAATTAATAATATTTTGAATATATAATATAATAACAACACAGAAATGACAGGATTATGGAACCTAACGATCCCAAATCTGCCTTTTGACATTAATTATTGTAAAATAAGAAATTAAGGTCTGCTGTAGTTGGCTACTTTAAGGATATTCTTCTGAATTATATTATTAAATTAGGGAGTGGGCATCTTCATTTCTTTACATCAACTCCAAAAGCTCGATCATGCATGCTGATATGTTCAATTTATGGCTAAAATTTATCCAAATTAGTGTGTGTTGTGCGTGCTACGAGGGCAACAGCAAAAGCATAAATTGAGTGCCAAAATATTTGTCTGTACATACTTTTGTAATATCGTTTTCATGTTTAGATGACGTGGCTCGTTCGAGAATATCAATCCTGAAATCTAACTGTTATGTTTGTAAGAAAATGGATTGAATTATTTGTTTAAATTTTTTGGGCTCTCGCGCCATATTGAATTTTAGGGTTTCATTTTAAAATGCTAATTTCATTAAAAAAGAAGTAGCTTGAACCCTTAAAAGTTGACGAGGGCTTTACACACTAGGCCACGTCCGTCCTTAAATACTTGACGAAAATCCGAGGATATGAACAAAATTAAGGAAGAGAAAGCGTTTCATTAATTAGGTAGAAAGCATTGTCCCATGGAAAGGCAGTAACGTAAAGTAAGTAAATCTGATATTTTCTTTCGCAGTTGGTGCATTTGTGGAAAAAGGCACCGTAAGTCCACGCATACGAGACTAATCAATGGCCAAGTTGAGAAGAAATAGTAATCAAACTTCATCTCTCTATTGCACAGTATGGTGATATTCTTCAGTACAAGACATAAGAGAAAAATATATTTAAATATGTGTACTGAAAGACATATGAAATCAATCATTCAAATGACTCCAGAAATGATAGATCCAAAGTGAAAGGAGAAAGATATGATGCAACAAACGTGTTTTTTTCCTCTATTATTATTATTTATTTATTTACGGCCCCGTCCTACCTGTCGTGACTTAAGGACCCTTTGTATTGGGACACCATCGTTGTCATGTAGCATGGGAAGGATGCGCGTAGAGGTGGCAAATTGGCAGAACGGCCCCGCCAACTCATAAAAGTTCGGCTCATGGGCTACTCGGGCTCTTCCAAAGACGAGCTGAGCAGCACGGCTTGCCAGACTCGTGGCTCGTAGAGTACAGTGACCAAAACAGCCACAAAACTTTGAAATGGACACTTCCTCTGTTTTTTTTTTTTTCATCATCATACTCCCTCATTCTACAAAATTTTTTTTGCAACAAAATCTACAATCTCTCTTCTGCCTTCTACAATCTCTTCTCACAACAATTTTCTCACAACAAAATCTACAATTCTACAACCAGTACTCCACAATTATATTACAAATTTACAGTCCATTAATCCATATCATGATTCAAAGTACGTGTAGCTATTGATTTCGCTTCCTAAAAAATCTTCAAGGTTTTTGAGGAGGCAGATCAATAACTAAACTGAATGTATAATTTTACATATGTCGAAATTGCATATTGTCAATGTTATGTAAATGATATTTCATTTCGTCATATAATTAAACTTTGTTATTTTCTTAATAATATGTTGATTCTAAAAAAAACTATAAACATAACAAGTTGTTCGTATACAATTTTAACTCCGCCTACTAAAAAAAAAGTAGCCAGTCTCAAGCTCAAATAAAATAGGAGGTTTCTTTTTAAGAAAATTAAAATTTTTAACAAAAAAAAAAAAAACTCTTGAGCACGTGAGCCCACGAGCCGAGCTCATGTCAACGAGGGCCGATTGCCACCTCTAATGAGCGGCGATTCCCGCCAAAGACTTTTGTTTATATGATATGAGTTTATATGATATGTACTAGAATCATACTTCAAAATTATTATGTCACGAAGATCTCAATAATTGATATTTTCGTAAGAATGGCTCAAATATTCCTTATACATTGATTATTGTTTTTATATTAAGTGATATGAGCTTTCTAGTTTAAAATGTTTTTTTTTTCAAAATGATGGCTCTTTTAAGTTAAAACATATATTTTTTTATATATAAAAAAAAGAAAAAGAAAAGAAAAAGAGAATAGATCTAACTTTTATGTATTGATTAATGTTTTAACCTTAACATATATCAGAGTTCATAATGGAGAATTAATCTTTACTTTATGGTCTTAGAAACTAATGTGTCTTTATTTTATGAATTAGCTATAATTCCTATTAACAAGAACAATAAAGGAAACATAAAATAACTAATCAAACAAAAATTTATAGTAGTGCAACGTGAATGTGAAAATCAGGTCACTTCCATTGCAAGTTTTTACGATGAAGAAAAAAACATATTGTGAACGTTCTTATGTCTTTTCGAACTTCAACACAACTAAAAGAGGGCGTTTGGTGGGGATAAAAATTAGATTTTTAATGGATTGTGATAGAAGTTTTTGAAATATGTGGTTAATATTGATTGTTTGACTTTGACTTAGATTAAATCATATTTTAATCCGGTCTAAACAGGCCCTAGCCTTTATCTAGGGCGTACAAACTGCCCATCCTACTCTCGAATGCCAAAATACATCTTGTCCTCGAGAGTTATCAAGAAAGTAACTATAGAGAGTTGATTAATATAAACTACTTATAATTATGTTCACTCAAACTCATGGGATCGTACATTTTTCTTCAAACTCATTTTCGATAATACAATTTATGGAGTCTACAACTTTTATTAACTTTTCAACCGCACATTTCATCAACTTTTATCAAACTTTATTAAAAATCTAATTTTTATCCAAACGGGACGCAATGTCTTGATCGTTGAAACAGTAACTGTTGAAAAGAGTGACAAGATGTTGATCCAACCATATCCACTAGCAGAGGATTTTTGGCCCCTGATCAAATTTCATGTGCAGAAGAACGTGTTGTTGCCGAGTACTTTTATTTGGTTCATAGCACAAATTGCAAATTTTAGGTCTTAGGTTACTGTTCCAATGTTACGAATCAACTTATCAACCATATATAGGCCTGCTATCAGAAATACATGTTAACAACTACTCCATATATAACAATCCATTGTGGTATAGCACACGATATGGCAATTCATGGCTGTATCTTTTCAGAGATTTAGAGAGGATAGAACAGAAAAAGATATTTGTGTGCGTCTGTAACATTATTGTAAAGAATTTCGGAAAGGTTCATGGCTTCTCGTATGTTATAGACGAGACTCTTAACCGATTTCAAGACAGTTGATTCTTGTCAATCCACAACTTTAATAATGTCTTACATGTTGCATAATGAAACCTTTGCACGCTTCCGTTACCTTTTGGGAGACCTACGCCCAGTAGAAACTGTCTATCTAAGTCTATTCCTTGTCCCGTAAGTCCTGATATAATATTAAGATTTTTAACTCTTTTAAAGTGGTATCTCAACTGATGGCTCGAGTCACTTAGAAGGAGGCCTTATTCATTTTAAATCACACGAGAAAGTATAAAATACATGAATGTCGGAAACAAATATCAATAATAGTAAAGAATGTCAACTACATGCACAGTGTAATTGTGTGTTGCTTAGTCATTATATACATCGTTGTCTCTAATTTTTCAAGTGTATATTGATTCACGAACACATTAGATATTCTACAAATGTATCGCGTCATCTTCATATTTTTACGATATATAAAGGGATTTGAAGGAGTCATCTTCTCCTAGGCTAAAGCATGAGATAACTATTGTGCACTGCAAGTGCACGTAACTCCGATAATGAAAGTAAACTACCGTAAATACGTGTGATTGCTCCATATTAAACCATAACACATCAAACAATTTCATCAAAGTATCAGGAATCAGAAAATGGTGATGATTTCTTGTATAGAATTAATGAGAATTAGATGGAGGATTCTGGTGATTTTTCAGGAGAAATTTGGGTATTTCATCAACATTGTACAATAAATATCCTACGTTAGCATACTTCTATAATTATTCACCTAGTACGAAAAGAACATGGATAGGGGTATATAGGCATGCACATAGGGACAGGACCAAAGGTTGGGGAGATGGGCCGTGCTCTATACGTAAAAGATGATCAGGCAAATGCAGTGTCCATGTATTTATTTCTTGCCCACATTTTTACTGTTTCTTTCCCATCACAACATGCTTTCAACTAGTCTATTTCCGTACGTATTTCAGATATGTATAATTATACATTTGAACACATAATTAAAATCTTACATCAAAATATGATGTATAACTATCCAAATAAGAATTCTTAAACAGTGAACAACCAGTTCAAATATTCATGATCAAGAAGTACTGAATTTTCTTCGGATAGATTCCGAAAGAAGGAGAAAGGCTAAAATGCCAACGTTCGTTAAGTTCATTTAGCATAGAGCCATAAACCAAAAGCGAATAACCAGTAAGTAAGTACTGGATTTCCTTTGGATAGTCCTGAAAGAATAAGGAAGGTTGAAATGCCAATTAACGTATGTTCACTTAGATAGAGCCGTAAACACAAAAACAAACCCACGAAAGAGGGGATTCATTTTTATTTTTTTTTGGAAAAGACTTCTATATTTTTTGCTTAAAGAATAATGGAAGTCCAGAATATAGACAACCGCCATAGCCATTTAAGATGCTTTTCAAGTTACCCCTTTATTACTATTTTTTTTTCTTTAAGGGACCACATTGGTTTCCTTTGTGACATTCGCTGGTATCACATATCACATGTACTTTGCAGAGTCAAATAATCTCAGATGTTGTGACCAAACCCTAATAGTGAAATCTGAATATTAATCCTAATATTTCAAATCAAACACATTTGTTTTTCTGTATGTATTTCCAGTGTCTATTTTGATAATTACAGTCAAATTCTCTCTGCCCAGCTGGTTTTCCAAATAACTTCTGTTCACTGGGTATAGTTTATAGGAATAAATTGATTTCAGTGAATCACTTGATCCTCTACAAAGAACAGAGGCTGATAATACATGATATCGATATCAAAATAAATAAATAAATCTGTTAAGCCCATTTAATTGGAAAAAAGGCCTTTTTCAAGCCCAGGATGGCCCAGTCCCAGCATGGGCCTACTTAAAACTGGACCTTCGAGCTAGCATGGTATGGTTTATGCCATTACACATGACACGTAGACCAGTGTTAAGCACCCGTAAAAATACTACATGGCATTTCAATTGAGAATTTTTCTTTAAGAATGATGTTTACCACCACTCTTAGTAATGCCATGTAAACTTGTGCTAAACACCACCCGTGCTAGTTTTAGAGACTAATACAATTAAATCCGACAAAATTGGGATTTGCAATAAATTCAATCTAGGGTCATAAATTCATTGAATAGTTTCAAACAATCAAACTACCACTAGTTATTACTTATTACACTACACTACATATTACTAGTTTGGTAAGCTAAAATCGAACAATATCAAAAGAAGTTAAAATGAGAGCTACACCAATCTCAAAGCATAGAGCCTTTCATCAGTGTTTACATAATAGTGGTAAAGTGTCAAGTAAGAACTTCTGGTGGTGCAGAATATCTATGCATATTTGATAAGGTAGATTGGACAGTATTAAAGAAAAAAGACCGTTAAAATTTTCTTTGTTGTCATGTTTAGTACCTTCCAATACTGTGTCCCAGACGTGCGCCTAGATTCCATCATTAAGTTATGTGCATGAGACTCAACAGCAGTTCAAAAATTGAATAAAACATGGCAGAATCAAGCTCCACAATTTATAGCTAACCGGAGAACACATCATCAATAAAAAAGAGGAAAAGATAAAAGATATCAATAGAATTTCTTTGCACGATGCAGATAAGCAGAAAGCTTCTTCACATCATTAAGGATCTCATTAATTTTGGAAGTCAAACATCCAAATCATGATTTCAATTTGTTGCCATTTTTAGCAATTGTCACTTGTGCAACATCTGATTTCTTCTCTTAATGCTCCCATAAAATTACACACTTTGAAAATGTTACATTAAACTGAATCTCTTCTGTCTTTTCTCCCCAATATGTCCATTCTTTAGGTGTTGTCCGGGTGATTGTTAGCTTTTAAGAATTGATTTTTACTTCAAATCATCATGGCCCACCATTGAAAATTGGTCCATTTTCATGCTTTTGAATATAAAATATTGTCCATTTTACCCTCATTTTTGCTAACGTGTACATTTGTTTTTCAATATCTTTTCCAGCTATGGTTACCTCGATATTGCCACCTTCAGGAAGCTTGATCAAGTGCGTCGGTCACATATTATGGGTCGACGGTGCTGGAAACTTGGTCGGATTTGGGGAAGATTGGGTTCTTGCTTGTTGACAGTAGGGCTGTGATAGGTAGGGTGTATAATCAGTAGTTGAGGCTCTTTGTTGAGGGCAAATATGGAAATTTCGTCTGGTAAAGGCTGTAATGTGTTTTACCTCTTGTTTAAAAAGTAGATAGTTGTAATGAATAAAAAAATGTCATTGAAACATAAACGGTCCAATTTCTAATTGTAATTAGTTTTTTAGCAGCCCAGATAGGTGCTTAGTAAGTTAAACCTGCAGATTTGACAAACTATTTTACATCAAAGGAAGAATAAATAAATATATATGTGTTCAAAGGATTTTCATCACCTAAAGTATACATAATTCATCTACATATACTTTAGTTCAGTTAGATGTGAAGTGGTGATTTTTTCAGCTGTCTTGATACACAGTTTTTTCACCAGCAGGTGAGCTAGTTATCTACTAAGAGTGTGTTTGATGCACATTTTTTAGGAGAGAATGCATTTTTTTTTGTGATGTGACGGTGAATATGTGGTTGAAAAAAAAAGGAAAAGTTATTGATGTAATGGAAAATATTATTTTATTGAAAAATGTGTGTTGAAAATAAGTTAGGGGTGTCAACGAGCCGAGCCGAAATTCGAAGTTCGGGCTCGGCTCAAGCTAAAATGGTTCTGGCTTTTTTTGGCCCAAGCCTAGCTTGGCAGAAAAATTGAAGCTCGACCCGAGCTTTCGGCTCGGGCCTTATCGAGCTGAGCCGGGCTCGAACTGAGCAGACTTATTCTTTTTTTTTTCATTTTTTTTATAGTATACATTTACAGCCGCCTGCTATTTTTATTTTTAAAAATTTTTTTTTTAATGAAACTCGGTTCGGGCCAAAAATGGCCAGTGACATGGGTTCGGGCCACACGGGCAGGCTCGGGCTCGGTGGTCCCGAACCACGAGCTGCCCAGCTGGCGAGCCACTTTGACATGCCTAAAATGAGTAGAAGAATAAGAATGAAAATGAAAATGTGGCTCAAACATGGGCTAAATGACATCAGTTAGCTTGCCGTTTCTGATGCAATTGCATGACCATTCCTACCTGACATACCTTTGTGTATAAAAATTCCGTAATCCAGGAAA
>CAIGRT010127586.1:0-14041 GCA_903798405.1 Fraxinus platypoda
CAAAATTGTCCATGAAAGTGAAATTATTTTTTACATTTGGTTATGAAATTTGTTTCAATTGTCAAAAAAAAAAAAAAAAACCAAGGAAAATTGGAGCGTGGACAGCCTCCCAAGAAAATCAATTGACATCCATTTTTTGCCCATCAAACAATGATTTTGGTTGGAAATTGAATTTAAATTTCCAATTTCATGGAATTCTTTGCCCATCAAACAGGGCCTAAGTCTCCTTGACTCATGTGCGAAGTGCAAAAAATGTTCCCAAATTGAGACGGATATTGAAGTCATTAATTTGCATTGTCCTAGGAAATTGGGACTGACCAATTCAAGTCTCTTAGAAATAGAAATCGAAAAATCCACAAAGTATAGAATATTTCTCTCTTTTCAGATTTTACAACCAAATCGAACATTACAAACAAAACGAACATCAGCATCGAAGATTTTATCAATATTGGGCTCAAAATATTGTACCATTTTGTACAAATGTAAAACCTCAAACCCTAATCCTCAAAGAATGAATCTCAGCTACTTCAATGGACCAAAAATACTACCACACATATATCAACCCTTTCCTTCACTTTAAGAATCATTTAGACTCAATATTCAAACAGAATCACCCAAAAAACCAGACTTTTTGGGTAACACAATGAAAACAAAAGGAACCGGAAAGATACCGAGACTTCAGAGGGTTCTACACAAGACGGGAATGAAAAGTGCAAATTAGGGCAACCACTCAAGTACCATTTATACACATTATCATCACCGTTGATATGAGTAAGTGATCAATGGTCCAGAGCAGCACACATGTCATCTTATATTGGGATCGGGTTATGGGCTTCTTCATTTGAGTTATTGGGCAATGGTTAATCAACATATTGGGTCAAGCCCAAACTTTCATCATTGCCCAACTGTTTTGGACTGGGCCCTTTTTGGCATCACAACCCAAACAAAGTCTTCAAGAAATTTTGAATGCAAACGACTTGTCAAAGTATTTGCATTTACAGATAATGTGTAAAATCTACGACTAGAGTTTTTATTGTCTATACAAATTAAAAATCATGAAAGAATTTGTCGAATAATAAAAACAATGCATATTTTAAGAATTAATGAATAAATAATTTTTTCATTCTTAAAATACGATTTACATTTATATATATATATAATACCCTGCCTTTCCTTCGAAACTTCCTCCATAGCTGCGTTCACACATCTCTTCTGACTATCTATAATATTATACATATACACCTGAACTGAAATTTTCAAAGTTCTATTTTATGATTTTGACAATTGACAGTCTTCCATACGTGTTCACACTTCCATTCAAACATGTCTTCAAAGACCTCGACTGTATATGTATATCAAGTTCCCATTCCACCCAGAAAATCCTGATTGCTTTCCATTTTACTCGTCTCAAGAAACCCGTTATCAGATGAATGAAAATAAGCAGCAGCAGCTGAAGAAAAGAAGAAAGGAGAACACAACAGATACCAGTGTTGTTGATGAAAAACGAGGTGGAGTGAAGACAAAAGGATTGAAACAGATATCGACTTCTTTAATTTTGCTTGAGGATCAAGAAAAGGACGGCCGAGAAGAATTTGCCAAGGCCCATCAAGAAGAAAGGTTACAATTCGAGGAAAATCACGAGAAGAAGACAAGCGCAATGCTCGATTGTTACTCCAAGTTGCACGTAATAACTCATCTCTCCTAAAAGTTTAAATTGTTACGCTTCACTATATATTTATTTAATTATTGTCTTCAATAGGAGGACTATCATGAGGATGTGGATCGCGTTGATGGGGCTAGAAAAAGAAAGGAGCGCGCCAATGTGTTTGCTGCATCAGATGCTACTGCCATCGCCCTTGCCTCGGCCGACATAGAGGATTCCATTTCAGGTGGTAACGATAGAACTAGTGCGAGCGATAAAGTGCCAGCAACAGGACCGCAGCGGCGGCTTTGGGTTAAGCATAGATCTAAAGATTGGTGGGATCAATGTAATAGCCCGGATTTCCCAGATGAGGAATTTAAGAAGGCATTTAGAATGGGAAAAGATACTTTTGTCTTGATATGCAATGAATTGAGTTCGGTTGTTGCCAAGGAAAATACTTTGTTGAGGGATGCTGTCCCTGTGAGGCAACGCGTTGCGGTGTGTATATGGCGGTTAGCCACAGGGGAGCCGCTTAGGCTCGTTTCGAAGAAATTTGGATTGGGAATTTCGACCTGTCATAAGCTTGTTCTTGAGGTTTGTTCCGCAATTAGGAATGTTTTGATGCCGAAATATTTAAGGTGGCCGGACGATGAAACAGTGAATAGGATTAAGGATGATTTTGAGTCCATTTCCGGGATAAGCAATGTGGTAGGATCAATGTACACAACTCACATGTCAATCACTGCTCCTAAAGTAAGCGTTGTGGCCTATTTCAACCGAAGGCACACGGAAAGGAATCAAAAGTCCTCGTATTCAATTACAGTTCAAGGTGTGGTTGATCCAAGGGGAGCGTTTACTGATGTCTGCATAGGATATCCTGGTTCAATGCCTGATGATCAGGTTTTGGAAAAATCCACACTTTTTCAAAGAGCAAATGCAGGTTTCTATAAAGGTGCTTGGATTGTTGGAGGTTCTGGATACCCTTTAATGGATTGGGTATTGGTACCCTATACACAACAGCACTTGACTTGGACACAGCACGCTTTCAACGAGAAAATCGGGGAAATTCAGGGGATTGCGAAAGAGGCATTTACAAGACTGAAGAGACGATGGGGTTGTTTACAGAAAAGAACCGAGGTGAAACTTCAGGACTTGCCTGTTGTGTTAGGGGCGTGCTGCGTTTTGCATAATATATGCGAAATGAGGAACGAGGATCTAGATTCATCGCTGAAATACGAATTCTTTGATGATGAAATGGTTCCGGAAATAAGTTTGAGATCAGCAAATGCCATGAAAGCAAGGGACTCCATTGCTCATAACCTTTTGCATCATAACCATGCTGGCACTTCATTTCTCTCATAGAAGGTGAAAAATCTTTGCTTTTACTCAATGAATATCACATTATACCTTTTTGTTTTGTTGTAGCCTTGTAGGCTCAAGAATCATACACAAAAATCGTAGACACTGATTGGTAGTTTAGTTTTCACAATTAACAAATGCATAATATTTTTTCCTTTCAACTTTTTTTATAGCTTTTGCTCTTATCCGTTTATTGGTCCTACATTTTCTTGAATATGAAATGAAGATAATTAATTGTGGGTTTGTATTTGGTTACGTGAGAATCTTGTTGACAACAAGGTGATGATGGCGAGAACTAGTGGGGAGTCACTTTCATGCAGTTGAGATAATTGTTAAATAAATTCGTACCATATTTTAATTTCATTCATGAAAGGAGGTATCTTTTTCTTAGCATTCTTGTTATCAAATTAATAAAAGTTGTCTAATGACGGTTTCTATCTAAAAAATTTGTTAAGATAGTGACAAACTTATTTGCCTCTTGGATTCTTAGATAAGTAAAAAAAAAAAAAATGTTAAAATCAAATATTTGTCCCTCGTTTTAAAGCACTTTTTACAGTATTTTTGGATGAGTACCGTAAATCAGAACAAGATTTGCTAATTAATAAATGTTAAAGATAAGAACGTGACAAAGAAAAAATTAAGAATATGAATATGACCACGAATAAAGATTAAAGATCTTTAATGTAATTAAATTGTGATGTGCATATAAAAAGATGTGGTGTGAATATAATCACCTCAAAATAAAACAATAAAAGGTCATAGCTACAAAATGACAATCGACCGTCCTCTATTTTCCCGCTGTTGTGAGGTTAAACAACGAAATGTCCATAGAAGCGTAAAGAAAATGAGAATTTTAAGATAGATGTATAGTTGGAAGTAAAATGGAAAGATTGTACGCAACAATTTAAAGTTGTCTAAATATTAGGATTCCCATTGTGATGGCTCAAAAGTAAAAAGTAAAAAAGTCAATATATTGGTTTGCATTCAAATCTGCCCATGTTATGTATAATAATATAAATGAATTTATCTATTATTTCTACGTATTTTTTGTCACCTTTGTTGACAGATTCTATGTTGACAGAAAACTAGCTGTAAAAATAATTATTTTTTAAAATTATCTAATGACAGAATATTATGTAGAATTCTGTCAAGTAAGTTGTACACGAAGATGTATACCAAGCATTATTGATAAAAAAAAAAAAATAGAATAAAGGATGCAAAGCCTTAGTTGGAGTTATAAGGTTGGAAGATAGCATTGACAATCGGGTGACTTCCACTCGTTAATTTTCTCAATTAAAAGTCAAAACAAAATTAATTCTTGACCTTCCCCAGTTGTTCTTTTATCTTCCATTTTATTTTTATTTTTTCATTTCGAAATATATAATTGTCATCAGGATCAGCACTTTCGTCATGTGAATAGGGTCTTGTATAATCAAAGTTGTCCTCATAAAAATGTCAAGGGGTTGGCAATGGGCCAAGGTGTTGCAGCCATCCAAGCTCGGTTTGGCTAGTTGGACGAGCCAAGCTTAACCCATAGGTTAACTGGCTCGTTGATCAAGAGGCTTGCCATTTTCCAAGCTCAAATTAGAGCTTGACTCGGCTAGCGCCGTGCTCGTTTAGGTGTATATCGAGCACTTTCAATATTCCACCCTTAGAGCTCGTTAGTTTTTTAAATATTATTTTCAATGAACATGTTGGAGAGTAAATATATGAAATAATTGTTTTTTAATAGATTAAACTTTTAGGCTACGTTTGGTACACCTAATCATTTCGTATAAAGAATTTAATATAAAATTAAATGGAGAATATTGGGTAGATGGTATTACGATGAATGAAGGCATTTAATATTCTTTAATTTATAATCACTTGCAAGGTTAACTGTATAGCATAATATGGATGTTGGATGTGTGATTAAGTTGGATAAAAAGAGAGAGAGTAATTTAAGCCCCTGTTTATTTCCAATTTTAATGAAAATTTGTACCGTTGCAATGGGAAGCAGCCAGTTTGTCTCACAGTGAGATCCATTTGTTTGATAAAAATGATCAAAAAATCTATTCTTCTATTAAAATAATGGGAAACAAACAGATCCTAAATGAAATTCAAAATATTATTATCCACCATAATACACTCTACTTATTAATATTCATTATAATTTATTCTGAATTTTTTATCCTATCTGATTCCATGCACCATACTTGACCTTAGATGACTTTAACATGATAACAAATTGTACGAGTTTGAGTAATATCTTAAATTCCATAATCATATTGAAGGTTAAATTTACGTAAATAAATGTATTTTCTGTGTAATATCTTAAACTTTTAGATGATTTGCTTCAAGAATGTGCGGCTTTTGTGTGCTCTAATACGTTGCCTAACTATTGAAAGTTTAATTTTTAAACGAAAAATAAATATCATAACGTACGCAACCATGTTAATTGGAAGTTAGAAACTTTTAACAACTATTTAAAATGAAAAAACTTGTCAAGTATTGTCACATGAAATGTAAGAATGAACATCTTGAATGTAAAACACAATTACCTTTGAGTTATTTCTTTAATTCTTTAAGGTGGCGTGCAATCATTTATGATTTGATTCGTAGATTAATTAGGCAATTCTATTATCTGTAATTCATTTTCTTTCCATCCAAATTCCACTCTTACAATCAAACGGATCCTAAAAGTTTTTCTTATAACAATTCATTAAAAAAGCAATAGAAAATAAGCCCCCGTTTGGTGCACAATTTTTCACCAAGAATGCTTTTTTTTTTTATGAGACGTCGATGGCCCCGGTGAACTTGCATGTGGTGAGGTCGGGTTTCAGTTTGAGATCATAGCGTTTGGGGATTGCGAATTTGGGAACCCTTGGCTGGCCTTTGAATTCGGAGAATTTCCGCTTCTGTTGCTCCATTTTTGTGCAAAGTGAATTGTGAATTCTACGGCAAGTACTGGATTGATCTGTGTTTATATAGTTGTGATCGACCGAGCGCGTGATGACTACTGCATTGTGCGTGCAAGTCAATATTCTGAAATATAAATAAATTTCATAATGGGTCCTTCATCTATACAAAATATAGCAATTGGGTCTCCAACTTTAAATTCAGGTCGCCCTTAAAGATTGTTTGGCGTAGACATCTTCAAAGATGATTTTTGTAATTAATTGTCGGTACAAACTACAAATGGGGATTATGAGAGAGAGGAAACGTCCATCCTCTTCAGCAACTTCACCTTGTGCCCATCTCAGGACTGCTTACCACAACTGCTTCAACAGGTGAATAATTCGGTCATTTTCTTTCTAGTATTTCCTCTTTTATTTAAATTTTCGAGAGCATTTTTTTGTCAAATTTAATTCTCCGGAACCCTAATTAAACCTCGGAGACCTGAATTCGATGTTATATGTAGGTGGTATGCAGAGAAGTTTTTGAAGGGTGAGTGGAACAAACAGGAGTGTGTTTCTGAGTGGGAGAAATACAGAGAATGTTTATCTGTAAGCTCTTATTAACTGAAATTTGAAGTGAATATCTATTTGCAGATTTTTAGAAAAGAAGTAAAATTACAATTTGGGATCTTAATTTTCGGGTTTTTCCTTTTTATGCCAGCAACATTTGGACGATAAGCATCTGAGCCGGTTCTTGGAAGCAGAAGGCATTGTCGATTTCACCAATCAAGCTGAGTATAAAAACCCCACCGGCGTTTCTAATTGATTTTTTCCAAGATTCTACAAGAACTTGATTAAGTTGTCTTCTGCGTTACATATGAGAGGATGCATAATTACATGTCTACAAGAAAAATTGTTCTTTACAGGTTTCTATTAACACTGTCCATCTATGAAATATAGTAGGTATGCAAGTCTAGTGAATGGCAAGAAGAGAAACCCTGGCCGCAGGGGAAGGTCTTATGTAGTTCAAACCGTTTTTTAGATAGATGACATTCTAAGGCTAAATGTGCTTGAACTCACTATTATTTCCTTGACTTTCTTGTTTTATGATCCTTCCTATGGATGGAATATAAAAAATTAATTTACAATAGACATTTCTTCTTTTATCATGGAACAGCTGATATGTGCTATCATAGATTCGGCTAGGTGTAGAATGAAACATGCAATTTTCGTTCGTGTTCTTTGTTCACTTCTGTGAATAAAATCTTGTTCTCTTAGGTTATTGAAGGGAACCAGAACCCATGATCCAAAGTCTAATATATTATCCAAGGTTATTGAATGGAACAAGAAATCATGTACACGAGTTATTATTCTTACACTTGAGACAAATATCTATACTTCTTAAGTTGTGATTTATCTTGGATTCTATGTGATTTGCTCTTTAAAATCATAATTTTGCATTTGCGTGCTTCCCCTAGTTTTTGTTCCGGGACCTTATAATACATTCCTCAACCATCGCGCTTACTAACTTTATGATGTTTAAATGATAGATAATTATCTTGTTCTTAAGGGTGTGTTTGATGGATATTATTGAGAAAAGAATGTATTTTAAATAGTGATATGATCATGTGAAATATGTGGTTAAAAAGTAAGGAAAAGTTATTGATGTGACCTTCCCGAGGATCTAATACTTTAAACCACGACTTATTTTCCTTTTATTCAGGCGTCCACTGCGAGTACGTTCTGATCTTGTAATCTCATTTAAAAACTTTATAGTTGGGTGCAAATATTTTCCCCTTCTTCTTTCTCGTTTATTTTTTGAAGTTTTTGCTCTTGTACAGGCCTCAAATTTGGCTATTCGTAGGTTTTCAGTACTTATTTTCGATAAATTTACTACTTAACTCTCTCCGTTTAAGAAAAAGCTATTGAGTTGAAATCTTGTAGTTACAGAATTATGTACTGTCTAAACTTATTGACATCAGCAAGTTTAATATGTAAATACAGAACCTTGATTCTGGTAGAATGTAGCTGTTTAGGAGAACTGCCAGTAAATGTAGCTTGTCTTGCTTCATTTTATATGTTTAACTGGTCTTTGACACATGATTGTTCATTTATGAAAATAAATTTTGGTTGAGGTCGCCATTATTAGTAGTTGTAGAGATAGATTAAAAGATGAATGGCTTAGTTTGTCAAACATACCTTATATAAACGTTAAAAATTTCTTCTTCATATGAAGGATGATAGAAGAGGGGGTGGATAAACTATGCCGTGAATCACCCTATCCATCCTCCCAATGAGAGGTTTGTTTTCAAATCCCCGTTATAATACAAGGAGTAGGCAATGCTAATGTGCCAAGTACGATCCATATTTCAGAGCCTGGCACCATTAATGTGCACATTGAGTGGCTGAAAGTCCTCATCGTCCAGACACAATGGCACAATTATTAGAGTTGTGCTCCACGTTTGAGCTAATAACTGTCACGCGAGCTTCTCACTAGGGCTGCTAGGCCAAAAACGACAGGAATTCCATCCCGTTCTTTCCTTTTGTCACCCCAATGTTGTCACACAGGATGTAGAAAAGGGAACCTATCAACTTGTTGCCATCATGATCGTTAAAAATCCTCTTCTTATATATTCAATATTGCACCAATTAAAATTGTATTTACGTATTCAATCTCAAATTTACTGCAGTATTTAACAATAACTTCATTCATGCATGTAATTTCAACATTTTTCCATGCTTTGTGGTATTTCTCCTAAAAAGATTTCTTTAATTTTTGTAATATAGTATTTACTATATGTTCATCATAGGTCTTGCCTCCAATGATTCGATTTAACTGTAACATTGGGGGAGCTTAATCTAAAAAAATAAAATAAAACAGAAGTTAGTATATGTTGTGCCTTTCTAATTTAATTTATTTAAATAAAATATATTTTCTTAACTCGCAATGTTATTTTTCTCCATTAGATATGATTATTCGTCTATGTAGCAGGTGACGTGCTATTAAATGATAAGTTCAATTAAATGTATTAATGAAAGATTCACTATATAGATTTTAGGGATAATTGCAGCAAAAGCCCCAAACCTTTGAAACACTAACAATCTTTTCCCAAACCTGTGATTTGTTGTAGACATCGTCCCTAACCTTTCCAAACGTTGCAGGTGAAGCTCTTCTGGACAGTTTTCATCCACGATTCTGTCAGTTGACCAAAAATTGAACTTTTGACCACGTTATAATCAATTTCAATGAGGGTAAAATGGTAATTTTATATTTACCACATTAAATAACAAAACAAAAAAGAAATGGAAAAATTGTACCTTCTTCCACCCAAATCCACCCAACTCACTAATCTCCAGTCTGAATCAATAATCCTTGGATCACCCAGCTTGCTCAAGAGAAGTGGTATCATATCAGTCTCCAGCATCAATAATCCTTACTAAAAGGAAAAAGAGTGTATCTTTCCTGCCTTTAAACACATACACATACACATACAGGCAATTTGGATCTTGAATTGCTTTACTCTTTTTGCTGACAGTCCCTTTCTCCAACTTTAAGAGAGACAATTATCTTAGAACCCTTCATTTTAGGCGGAAGTTGGTCTGTTTCTTCACAGATCCAAGAGTGCGAAAAGCTTGGTAAATATGGGTTATCTAAGATAATTGTCTCTCTAAGAAAACAGACCAATTTCCGCCAGCCACTTCATAGTAAAATTATACTACAGTTTTCAAGATGCTGAGTATTTGTATCTTATTATGGAGTATCTCCCTGGTGGCGACATGATGACTCTGCTTATGAGAGAAGACATGTCTGAAAGTGTGGCTAAATTTTACATTGCTCAAAGTGTACTGGCCATTGAATCCATTCACAAGCATAATTATATTCACAGGTGAGTCTGGAGCTCTTTCTGCAGTTAACAAATTATTGCATGTTATATCGAAATCATAGGTGAATTAAGTCTTACTAAAGGTAGTTGTATTTGTCAAGTTATTTTCTGTATATTCTTCTCAGGGACATCAAACCTGACAACCTGCTCTTTGATAAAAATGGTCACATGAAGCCCTCGGACTTTGGCCTTTGCAAACCTCTTGATTGCCGAACTTTGTCTAGTGTTAATGAAAATGAGGCCATGGATGATGAGAATATAAGAGAACCAATGGATGTTGATGGCCGTTTTCCAGATGCTGCTCGTGGTAGTAATTGGAGAAAGCCCTCACAAACAACTGCAACACTGGAAGATGAATAGGAGAAAGTTGGTAAGAAAGCATTAAAAAAATTCAAAACTGTTTTTTCTCTTCCCCTCACCCAGGGGAAAAGTCCCTGCTGCATCTAAGTCATGTTTGAAGGCATATTAGATAATGCTTTTAGTAAAAGGAAAACATTATAATAGGAAAATATGGAGACAGGGCTTTTAAGATGTCTGTCCATATATTTGCACCAAATATGAGGCTCTTTTGTTATTTTCTTTGATAGTAAGAAATTGAACTTGTGAGCACTTTGGGTGCTTTGTTGAGTTGTAATTTTCCGTTTTGAAAGCTTGTTAGTTCAACTACACTTTTCTATGAAACTACTAAATGTCTTTTAGAATTCAATTTTAGGTCTATGGTAAGTTGGTTCTCTTGATACTATTGAAAGGGGCAGAGGGAATCACTCATAGATCATCCTTCTGGTTTCTGCTAATGTAATGGACTATATGATAGATGGTTGCCCATCCTCAATTTTTAGACCAAATTCACATGGATGAAAATGCTTGTATGAAGGAAAGTCCACAACGATTACAGAGATTTGTAAACTTTCTTGGATGAAGCTCTTAAAAGCTATAAGCTGTACTCTCATTAGGTTTTGAAATTTTCAGTTCTTATATGCAACCGTCTGTCCTGTTCTTTTAGTTAGATCAGGTGACATATATTGGCCATTGATATGTATGCCTACTGATATTTCTAATACATGATACTCCATGGTTACATGAGTAATCATCTTATCCTCTCTCCTCTCTCTCCTTTTTTTGTTCAAAAGGCATTTTTGATTGTCGGTACTCCGGACTATATTGCTCCGGAAGTGCTATTAAAGAAGGGATATGGCATGGAGTGTGCGTGTGAGTGGTAAGTTCAATTCCTTTTTGACCTTGTATTTCATCATTCTTGCCAATTCTACTTAAAAATATTTTGGATCTCATTTGAAAAAAAAAATATGATGGTAACTATTTTGGAGTTAAAAGTTTGAACAATAAAACGCCTTGCATGGGCTTTCATGAGTCCAATAATGTAACTGTGGGTGGGACTTTTTCTTACTGAAAAATTACCAATAACGGTTGAATGGAAAGACTTTCAGTATCATTTCGGCCTTGGAGGACAATGCATTTGATTTTTTAATATGAGAACCACATAGTGGCCAACAATTCAGGGTGCCAATCTTAATTCGTTTAGGCTACTCATTTGAGATCCCAATTTACTGTTCTTATTATTCCTTTTTTTTGTCTCCTCTGGTGTGTGGTATGTTTCTTTCTGTTGGGTTTAAGGGTGTGGGTCAGTGAATTATGCTATATATCAATTCGTCTAGATGGCTTTTCTGCTTTGTTCTTTAACTGAGGAGCTGAATTAAGGGAAATCTAGTTACTGGCTTGTGTATGCTAAAAAATGTACTTTCTACATTACAGCTTGCACTCTTTGGGATTGCACTTGTTTGACTTTTCTGTCTGTTGATACACCTAGACATAATTTTGGTTATCATTCACTTTGATGTCTTGAAATGAAGTCTAGAATATACATCTATTTTCGGAGTCTGAGGGGACCCTAACCTTATTTTGGACTATGTGAATTATGCAGTATGGCCATTACTCTGGGTTTGTATTAGATTGTTCAATATAACAGAGAAACAGAAGCTGGCTAGCAGAACTTCTGCTTTTTATGTGGGGTACTATAGAAAGTGAAATATGTGCAGTTTGTATAATCCTTGCCACCTTATTGATACACTCATGCAGGTGGTCGTTGGGTGCAATTATATATGAAATGCTTATCGGCTACCCTCCATTTTATTCAGATGAACCAGTGACCACTTGCAGGAAGGTAAAATGCTTGTTATTTGTGTTCCTAAATTTCTTTTGTGTGCTCCCCTTGTACTTCTAATATCACATTGCTTCTAGTCAGGTGTTATCGATTACCATTTTGAAATGTTACTTCTTTCATCATTGCGTCTTAGAATGCCAGCAACTGGACCATTTTTTATGTACAGTTAACTGGATAAAGCTGAACCCTTTGGACATAGACATAATTATGTTACCTTGTCCAAAATGCCCATGACTTGACATGATTTTCAGAAAATTTAGGTTTACTGCTGACAAGTCATTTCTGAAGAGATGTCTAGTCATCACGACAGAGCATTCTATTGACATGATATCTTGTAAAACTATGCAAGGGTAATTGCAGGAGTACGAGGGCAAAAATGGTTTCATCCTTGTGTTAAGAGTTACGTTGGATAATTTTTTTTCTTTTTGCTTTTTTTGGGTTCCTCATACACAACCTGTCAGTATGTCTATAGAAAAGTAGAAAAGGTAAGGAAACACTTCCAGTGCATAGCTGTACCAAGGATTACATTGATACAATGATTTTCTGATAAGGTACATTCATGATTGCCAGATAGTTCATTGGAGAAATCACCTGAAATTTCCTGAAGATGCCAAATTGAGTCCCGAGGCAAAAGATTTGATCTGTCGGTTACTATGTGATGTGGAACATAGGCTTGGTACTGGAGGAGCAGGGCAGATCAAGGTATGGTTTTACACAAACTAGACATTTCGGTCTCTCTCTCTCTCTCAACTCATTTTCATTACAAACAAATGTGTGTAGGCCCATCCTTGGTTTAAGGATATTGAATGGGATAAGCTATATGAAATGGAAGCAGCCTTTAAACCAATGGTTAATGGGGAGCTGGACACCCAAGGATGGGCAAGATACACCAATTCTATCCATTTTCATACTTATTGGTCTCTTATGGAAAAAAGACTGTTTAGGAAGTTAAAAGATCATAGGATTTGTCCTGATGAGTAATATTTTTGCTAGTTCAATTGATTTTTAGTTTCGGACTCCTGCTTCAATAAAGTAAATTCTTAACTTACAAAAAGGAGGTAATTGGGGTTTGACATTATTTGGAAGCTAGATTAATTACATTTCTTTCCTGTCGACATGGTTCAAGAGTTGAATGGAGCTGCAAAGATTTTGATTCAGGGAACAAGTCGTATAGTAGCACCCATTTTCGAAGGATTATGCCTTCGGCACATATGTCAAGTTAGCAATGCTTTAATCAATATGAAAATCTATGGAACCTCTCTCCAAAAGTAGAAAAATGCTCTGTTTAGATTGTCCTTAATTATGTTAATTGAGTACAATGTTGTATATCTTGTTCTTCAATTACTGAGTGCTGCAATTTAGTGCTCCTGAGTTTAATTGTGATAGTGATTAAGGCATCTGAAACTGGCTTTAATTTTACTTCACAGATACATCTTAATTCCAAAGATTTAAGCTTTGGGGGCTACACATACAAGAACTTTGATGCTGTTAAGGAGGCATTGCGTCAGTCTCAGGTAAGGATATTTGTTCTCCTGGATCTCCACTCTTATGCGCACATTATGCTTTGTCCTGTATATAAATATTCTAATTTGCCTCATTTTATGTCATCCTCTGTAATAGTATGTATTTTTGTCATGTCTATCATTTTCTTGAGACTCGCTGGTATTTAGGTCATTTGATACATTCGATTTTCATTTGTTACACTTCTGGAGAACATCACCAATATACTTTTGGAAACTTGCTTCAATATTTTTTTAAGAAAAATGTTTATGGCACTCTTAATGAAGGAAACAATTTCATGATATTCTTCTCGGATCTTGTGCAGATCTTATCAGGAGTCCATCACCAAGTCGGTCATCAATTGATTCCATAATTGGTGAGACTTACTGAAGATATTGATACTAGTAGCTACATCCTTTGTTCTTTATGATTCTAACATCATATTATGTATCCATTAGATGATCCCGAGGGGGGCCAAACGAGGAAAGAGACGTGCAAATGATCACAACAATGGATGATGTGATGTCACCATGAAATAAAACGAATGCTTTAGTGAATGGAAATTTGTATAGGTTGCTCGCCCCATTCAATGTTTCCCCAT